>JAGVSQ010008629.1:0-14242 GCA_022683975.1 Rhyacophila evoluta | reverse complement strand
TGAAAAACAGTTGATGTTCCCGATTTCTTAGGTAGTTATCAGGGGCATACAGACCCAGAACGGCAGAGTTATCAATAAGACCACGCATAAGTCGAAGAAAATGCGTGAAAAAAAAAGTTACGAACTAATTAGATTGAATTACGAGGGCTAAATTAAAACACAAATCACGATTAAAAAATCAAATCAAATAAATCTCTCGTTGGCCTTTGTGCATAAAACGATTGACCATGCTTTATTTCCTCTCTTTATTTTCGGCATTTCAACCACGAGTAGTTGTTGTAGTCTACCAATATCCACCCCCATTGAGATCTTAAGTCCAATCAATTGCGAGGAAGTAATGTTCTCAAGCCTAGCTCATCATTATTCACAAGTGATTGACCAGCATTTCTTCCGCCATCCGCCTTTCCAAATGTCATGCCTTGGGCCTATAAAGCATCCCATCATGTTGGCTTTTACGGGATAGGTACCATTTATTCTTATGTAATATGAACTTTTTTCGCAGCTTTTTTCTTTTTTCAAAAATCAAACGATCGTAGTTTTATTTGATCTTCTAGTCGAAATTATTCAACAGACACTCAATTGTTTTTAAATAATAAATCAATTAGAACGAACTTCAATTAAAATAAAAATCATATTTTTACACAACTACATATGGCTCTCAAATGTTATACAATATAGAAATAAACTACTAATAATATCTCCTGAGTAGCCGACAGGTTAGCGTGCAGATCCGGGGATTGTAGGATCGATTTTCAGATCAGCTGATTTTTTTTAATACAAAAATACTATTTAATTAAAATAAAATAAATGTCTCCTGGTAGCGTAGTTGGTAGTATACGCGCCTAGAATTCCGGGAAATGCGGGTTTGATTCCCCATCTGTTGGATTTAAAAAAAAAATTATCTGACAAACAATCCTCGTGAAAAAAAATCTGTCAAGACGTCTTCAGATTGCGGAGATCCATATAATGCATTTTCGAAGTGGATATCTTCACACTGTGTAAGTCCATATGCATCACGTTGGGAGCGAACATGGTATAAAAAAATACATTACTTTATGCTCACTGGGCTTAGCAACTTAGCAACTAATTCTCGTGAAAAATAAGCTGCTCATACATGTTTTCGCATTGTAGAGATCCATATGCTCCACTTTTGGAGTGGACTTGGTGGAAAATCAATAATGATGAAGCGATAACTTTTATTTCAAATTTATTTGTTGACGATTATTTTTTCAAATAGTTAAAAATATAGTTTATTATTACTAGTGAGAGAATGTTACGCCATGACTTTAAAAACACAAAAAGCCAAAGGCTAGTTTAGTTTCTAATAGCGAGAGTATGTTTTAATTGTAATTTATTTCAATTAATTCAGGCGTTGGAGCTTAAGTTAAAACTTGCGAGAAGTATAAATAAGTTTCATTATAATGTAAATTATTATAGCAGCTAACCCATTGTAATGCCGCCCTCTCAGCAATAATAATGACCCAGGCGAAACACCTACGCGAAGGACAAACATTGCTGTTTATTTCAGCGTAGCACTACAAATGCGCCCAAAAATGTTTTTTGTATTACTTTAATTCCATTTGTAGTAAGTGGGTTAGCCAAACGTCTCGCCTCTGTTATATTTTTTAAAACAACTAATGACGATTCTTTTGTTGTCTTTAAATATTATATTTTGCAAGACTTATATCTTTGACGACAACGCTATTTATTTACTTAGTCTATAATTTAACCGAAATTAAAACACTTATTTATAAATATTATTTTATAAGTATTATTTTCTACGAATGCGAATTATTTAATACATATATATTTGAGTACTGAGAATCAGCCGAAATTCTAATTGATAACTCTGCTACTCTGGCTAATATTGGTATGTACGTCCCTGATAACTACGCGAGAAATCGAGAACATTAACTTATTTTTATTTCTAAATGCAGAACTAACCCGCCAGTGGTGATGCCGATGCGGAGTGTAATGGTGATTTAAAATGAAACCACCCTGGTTATTGATACCACGACCTGAGTGAGAGTGATTTTATTGAATATATTTTTAGAATAAGATTTGTCTAAATATCTTGATAGACTCTCTTTTTACTATCGGTATATTTAAATATTTTTTGTTTTATTATTTTTCTAAATGCTTTAAACCAATAGTTTGTAATTTTTTTCACACAAAAAGTTGATAAATATTAGTAAAAATAGTTAAATGCATAAAATTTGTTGTATTATGTTAATAATATGTAATTGTTTTGTTCTTAAATTTACAATGTTCTAGCAAATACTAATCACATAAAAAACATATCCACATTCATACTTTTATTAAATGTTTTCATTAATATTGTATGTAACAAAAATTGTTGGATATATATCTAAAAACATAAGTTAAACTATAAAATCACTGATTAACAAACAATTTTTTTGATGGCAATTGAAATTATACTGTAAAAAAATTGTAAAAGAAAGTAAATTTAGTCTTTAATTTAAACAGTAAAATGTGATCAATTAACATGTCGGTAATGTTACAAAAACTTCTAACATAATTCTAATTTCCTTAATTTATCAAGAAATGTGAACTAAAGAATTATTATACCAATTTTAAATATTCTCGCAAAAAAGTTTTCTACAATTTTTATATTAAAACGAAGACGTTTTATAAGAAATCGTAAAGGGAAAAATTATACGTAATTAGGGAATAAATTATAATTCCTAAGTCTTAAACTATTGTCATACAGTAGAACTATTTCTTGGCATTAAATCTGATTTCTTTATGGCTTACCAAAAAATAATTACACTTTTGAGGCTTAAGTGTAAGCTTTCTCGCAGAATGGACTTTTAAAATACAATATCTCATCAAAGGACAGTCTCCACTCAACAGATTTCACCTAAAGTGCGTATTACTTTGCTTTATTCGCTAAGGGTACTGTATAAACAACCTTCCAAGAAATGTAAATGGTCACCCTCATGGAGAGGTCCTAATTCCATTAGGTGTCACATTTCAGGACCCAAAAGTAAATTTTCTACTGCCTCTCCTCTAAAATAACAGTTTTGTGGGATATATTATTACATCTCTGTTTGGCTTTCACCCTGGTCGTAATTTTTCATTATGTCTCTCTACATACTTTATTCTGTATAGGTAAATTATACAAACATTATGTGGCTACAAATTAATTAATTATCTCTTGAGACATTGGTTACGTAAAAAGCAAAATAATTCTCGTTATTTTAATCTATTTCTGAATAAATATAAATTAAATTAGATCCTTAGCTTTTGCAAAAACAATACAATTTATAATTTCCCCTTCAACGAAAAGAACGAAAACTTCTCATAATACGGTGTATATTTTTTTTACAATTGAATATGACTTATTTTTTTGAATTATTTCGTTCATTGAATTATTTTAAATACTACTGAAAATAGGATATTTATTTAATTATACGACTTCAAATGGACGTGTACATCTCTCATAAAATCGAATAATAACGATTTTTGACGTGTTATCAGAAAAAATATCTTTAAACTGATACACTTTTGTAATTAGTTAATATTGAAAGTTAAATATTTTATATTACAAAATATCAAATAAAAATTGTACAAAATCTACTTGAAACTTAAAAATGGCGATATTAATTACTCACTAGGCGATTATTAAATGTATAATAATTAATTATCCTGCTTCCTCTTTCTGGTAAATGTTATAGTTAATTAAGTTTTTTTATTTAATATTCTTATGTTCACTATTAACTTTTGGAGGCTTAATTATCAAATCCAAATTACCAAAAAAATAAACATTTAAAATTATAAAATATATTTAACATGAATTCAATCTATACAAGATAAAATATTGTTAAATGCCTATAATAATACTATTATACAATATACAATATTTTGCGTTGCTATTTAAATGAACATGACTAAAACATTTTTCGTCGTGGTAATATGATACATTACAATTGTATTTGTTGTATTTACCTTAAAAGCTGTAATAACTTAGGTGAAATTGTTCTCTTTTACTTATCTTGAATGGGTTCTATATTTTTTACGTAGAAGTGATTAGGTTATAGCAGATTATGATTATGACACTCATTAAAATAATAAAAACACGGTAAAAAATAACTTATGAGCATATATTATGTGTCTATTTTAAAATCAGTATCATCGTCTGTTAATTTGTAACGCTGTAAATAAGAAATTAATTTTTATTTCGGTATGCACAGATACTCATTTCCAAAGATTTTTAGATTAAATTCGATTGATTTATTTTATTCATCAGTTAAACATATACACCTCAACAATTTGTAGTTTATCCAGTCATCTAACTATATGATCACCAACTTTGTATGGTCTAGAATTATTATAAATCGTTTCAAGGATTTATACTTTCCTGAAAAAAATTAAATTAAGACCGTAATGAAAATCTTCACGATACGCCTGTCAGCTTAAATCTAGAAAAAGCTGGTTTTGTTAAATAATTTCTCCAATTATGAGAAAACAATGATGACACAATGCGGACGTTGACTTTAGAAATGTTGCGATATTTTTGGGATTGTGTAGAGAAATCCACAAAAGCTCTAACTAAATCTACGCAAAATATGCGAAATTCAATTATAAAAACAATGAAAAAATTCCTTTGAGAAAGCGACCGTGACAAAGGCTATGTGAACTCACCGTTTTGTAAATCGCTGGTCCGTAAACTTTTTGAATTAGAAATAAATAATTAAGAAATTAACAGCATAAAGGTACGTGCAAAAATCATCTATTATTTTATTATGTCATATAACACAATATATAATTACTTTTTCAAGTCAATTGAACGCTATTATTTAACTCATCATATACTTTATAATAACATGCATGCATACTTCGCGCACATATAGTACTTAAATAGCAATGAACAGCTGACAACAAGCTCTCGAGAAGAATGTTTTTTACATCTTTCAAACTTATTTTATATTATCTACGCTTTGAGAACAGTGTGTATATAGTATATACCTATAATTACACACTAACTTTATAATTTGAACATAAAAAAACTTTCGTAAATCTTCCAGCGGTAATATTGTATTTCCAAGCATTCAACAGTAATTTTGATTTGTTTAAGACTTCCAAACTCTTAAAAAATATATGTTTTTGAAACAATTAACATGTGACATTTCTTTTTCGGTGTCAGTAGCATATAATTTTTACTATTAGTTGACATCGTAGAATATAAAAACAATATTATTTCATTTTCCTAAATCAAATCTACAAATAACAAACAATATTATAAAAATAATTATGTTTATGAATTTATTTTTCATTTGAGAAACTTTTTAGAGTATTTGTAAAGCTTGAATTGCGCTTTTAGTCTTTTTGCCCTCAGAGGTGGATAATTTCTATTTTTTCAGTCTCAGTTGCTTTTTACTTTGAGCAAAAAAATATGTTATTATAACACATGAACTTTTTTTCTTTCAAACTAACACACTTGTTGGTTAATAGAAGCATTACTGCAACCAATAATCAAACAGTGAGTAAACTAATTTTATTTGCTCAGTTAAAGCATCATTGTCATTTTCTTGTTTTAATTATGTGATATTTGATTTGTAAATATAAACAGAGGATGTAGTTTTTTTATGAATTAAAAAATATTTAAATTGTAATAATTCACTGATAATAAGAACATATTTTGTATTATAATTAGAATAATTGCTGTACTAATTATTAATACGATACTACTAAATATAATCATGCCCTGATAAATAATTATTTTTCATTTAAAAATGACAATTACTTTATGACAAAAAATATTTTCTGCATAAGAAAGACATTGTGTTCTTAATTATAATTTAAAATTTTTAAAATACCAAAAAATAATCATTCTTTAACAACTTCACGTCAGGCTATCTTTTTCGTTTTCGATGATGTTCATTCTTTGTAATCAAATTTTCTCAGTAAAAAATCCTGCTTTTCTTCATTTTTCTTGACATTTTTTGTCTTAAAATTGTTTGTTTAAGACATTTTCCTTTTTTCTGACGTCCTTTAAGGGACTAAATCACACCAACTCGCCTGCGTTGTATAATTTCCGCTTTTGTAGGCAGTTTTCATAGCTAAGAGTCGAGCGATGATACAATGTCAGCATACAAAGAAATATAGAAGGTGATTACTGATCGATCTAAAAATAAAATTACGCTTTTAATAATTTAAAAAAATATGAACCAAAAAATTGTCGTCTCTGCTCTTACAACGTAAATCTAAATGCAAGTAATCTGTAAGATTTTCAATACATTTTTATTTATAAAATACATAAAAATATTATATAGATTCTTCAGTGCTCTTTTGTAATAATCATTCTTTGTATTAGAATCTCTTCAATTCTTTCAACATAATTGACAAATTACTGGACGATAAATATAACTTAATGCTCATGATTAACACAATCAATTAAATTAAATCCATATTTTTAATAATAACACTAAGCATTTTCGATTAGATCTATAGTGTTACATTGGTGTAAAATAAAAACTTATTTTATATATTTACCCTTATTCGATGTAAATCAATCAAATCACAGGACCATATACATACATTCTTTTTGGAAGAAAATTTAAATATTTTATATATATTTTAATTTACAAGTTACACGTTCAATGGTGAACAATAAGTCTAGATCTATGAAATATTAAAGACAAATAACTTTAAAGTGATTTAAAACCCTAAATATTGTAATTTTGTTAAAATTGTCTATCTGTTCGCATAGTTCAACCTATGAAAATGGAAAAAACGCAACGCCAACGGCTCGTGCTTATCTGAAAGGCATCTTTCAAAAGCTCTTTAACCAAGTGAAGGGAAAGACAAACAATTCAATTTTTCGAATTTCAGTGTAATGTTTTACTAAGTGAATATAAATTTAAAAAATCAATGTAAATCAAGATGATATAATAATAAGTAATAAGTGAAATTGAGGATAAAGATAACACATATTCAATAAATTTCTTTCTATTATGATATTTAATAATAAAAAAATTCGTAAAATTGTACAATGTTCTACATTTGTAACACAGTTTGAATGATATTTCAACAGAGCTCGCAATTGTAAACGAATGTTATCAAAATTAAATTATCATTTGATTTCCTTGAATAAAAACTGATCGAATTGATTAAATGTTCGAGTAACTTTATCCACTATAACACTTAATAACCGTTTTGTGTCGAAATAATAGCAAATACTGAGTGAATACTCAAATAATCAGAAAAATGGGTTTGGTATCTAAATACAATAAATTTAGCTGAAATAAACCTTTTATAAGGTTTCAACTGGTTTGAATAAAAACATACAATGGATACAGATCAAATGTTTAGTATCGAATTACGATTTACAATAATAAATTAACCTTTTAATGCCGTGAACAAAAGTGACATAAAACTATGAACTCTGGGCAAAATTCATCGTATGATTCCAAATAAAATAAATTCGCAATAGTATGAAGTGCAAATCGTATTTTGGAAAAATACGTACTCTTCAGGAGACAACAAAAAAAAAGATCCCAGTTCTCTTTGGCTCGTAAACCATTGAGAGTTTATTACAAGTGCCCTTATATCGACATTAAGGGTAGGAACGAAGTCCGTGCAGTATACCGTAGAAATTTAGAGCATCAACCCTTAGCTCACCACTTGAGGGAGGGTATATTGAAAATTCCTTAAAAATTTCACAACCGCACCGCTACTGTACTGGGTACGCTAACTAATTAATATATAAAGCTTACATCCAATAATTTATGAGTAAATCATTCTTTTCATGTATCAATTCAGTTGCTTTGTCGTATATTTGATAAAGCTCATCAAAGTAATCTAATCATTAATTTACTTTTATTTTTTTTAAGTTTTAGGTTCAAGTTATTTATTATATTATGAAATTCAATTTCCCTTTTTTACGTTAATCCCTCTGAAAAACATCAACTCTCTATAATTATAAATTGAAGTCATAACGCACGAGGACGGAAGTGTTAGTGCAATTTCCATTTAATATAATTATTAAATGTGTTGATCTTTTTGAATATAATGAAATAAAATTTTACACTAAAAACTTGTATACTTATTTGCTCAATCCAACTGAGGCAATATCACCATAAATTTTTCTTATGTTAACAAAAGATCAGTTCTGGCCTGAATTCTAAAATTTGGCACACATGTTACAAGTCTATGTTATACGTTGACTCAACTAGGAACTCTCTAGAAAGGCAGCTTTCAGAATTTTAAGTTGTAATATGGAAATTTAAAAATAATCTTCATTCTAAATATTCTACGCACATAATTCATTAGAGATAATCCAAAATCGATAAGCTAAAGACCAGAAAGCTATCTAATAAACCATTCTTCCACTTAAAATTCAGCGACATAACAAAAGTAAAAAAAAAACAACAACAACGACAAAAAAACATAGCGCATATCTCTTAGCAGGGGTATTTAACGTATATTTTGAATATTCCATTTTTTTTTTCAACGTTGCTTTAAGTATCAGCCATTTTCACTGATTATATATAATGAACCACTCATTACTTTTAAAGTAACATTATAAACTAAATTATGAAAATCAAGTATAAGTAAAAATATCATAAATTAAAAATATGTGACTATAAATTACAGGCTTAACTTTGTCAGTAATAAACCATTATAAATAATATTTTCCTACGGAATAGTCACTTAATATTAATGTACGTTTCAATTCTTACTTAACTAATTAATAAACTGATTGGTAGTCAACAAAAATTAACAAAAAATATGGAAATCTGATCAAATGCTCTACGTGCTTCGAAAGTTGGCGTGGTTAAAAAACGTAGCTTATTTTTTTTACCTTGACTATAAAAACTCTATAACTTTCGACAAGTAAATGAAACTAAAAGTTTATTGATCTTAAGCACCACCAGGATTTACAGATACATAATCTAAAGTATTTACTATAAAAGAATACTACAAAAACTACTACTATTAAAAACTATTATTAAAAAGATTTTTTAATACTTTTTACGAATTTCATATTAATGCTAATGTTGAATTTAATCGAAAAATGTCTGGAATGATTAACTCTCGCTTTACTGTCTCTCGTATCTATTGTCGCTGGCTCCCAAGAATCCAGTAAAAAATATGTTTTAAATCCAAATTATGCTAAATCTACTAGATCAGTTATTGTATGTAGTCAAATAATATAAAATATATGTAAGAAATGATCAAAAATAGAAAACAAACGAGAAATTTCCAGAGAGATATCATTTACTGACTGATGACTGTATGTCATCAGTTTGAATACTCCCTGTCTTCCCTTTACGCAATGACATCATTTACAAGAGCTACGGACGCTGTCATTTACACACATGCTACCGTCATCTGATACACACACATTCATGCTGATCATAGATTTAATACAAAATAATTATTTCTGTTGATATTGATGAATATTTTTATTTTTTAAAAACATCGTTGAATCATTGGTGGTTTTATGAAGTATACCTAGAATATGAAGATTGGTCACTCACTCTCCACCACCGGACAGTTAAAGTCAAAATTGACGTTGATATGATAAAGTTGACTTTTATTATCCCAAATAATTACTTCGGCCAAGAATTCACTGTATAAAATATTCATAATTAACATGCAATGCTTAATTTATGTGATTACGAAGGAGAAATGTTAAATGAAAAATTTACAACTCAGGGATTTGTTTTCCCTACCGGAGTGTCTGAAAAATGGGCTGGGCTCTGTGTTTATTTTCCCGAGCCGAGGCAATATCGTATGAAACTTAACGCTGTGCCAAATAAATTCTCGCCTAGGAATTTTCACTAGAATGCACTGTGTCACATCGATTACCCGCTGTTTTGGCTACACAGCCTGCATAGAAATGCATACATAAGGGTCCTTGCGAAAGATTTATACACTACCGAAAGATTGCAGCACGTTGTTAGAAAATTAAGGCTACTGCGCTGATGCATTATTATATATTTTTCAGAATAGATATTTATTTTATTAATATCAATTTTAATTGAAATTTTTTTATGATTAAAAGTGTCAACATTTTACACTACACATAAAAAATTTCGGTTTCATCGTTAATGACATTCTAACTATTAAAAAATAAACGTAAAAAAAAAAGAAAAATTTCTTTTCGGCTTAGATTCTTTCTGGAAAATTCTGTGTTATTTTAATTCCCGCTTGCCGTTATTTTTTTAAATTTTTTAGTATATAAGAGATATCATTTTGAATTTCTCGTTTTTTTGTTTCGTCATATTTAACTCATACATTATTTGAAATTCATTTTTTTTTTATAAAGACGTGATTTCAAATTTCCCGTTTCCTGGATATGAAAAATTCTCTCTAGGCCAAATCACTTTTTTCTTAAAAAGAAGACATTATAAACAAAGAAGGAATTATAAAAATGTCATAAGTGTTGGTTACTTAGCATTCATCAGTTCACCTTTCGCAATCATATAAAATTTAATCGAATACTTTACTACAATTACATTGAAAATGTTACCTGATAATATTTGAATTGATATGTCTCTAAAAATAGTTTTTTCTCTTTTATAGACGGTTTGTTGTAATATACTAGCCATGCTATATATCGGTGTGCATTTTTATGTTCCGGGTTTATTTACTTTTTGTATTGTCAGCGGTCATAATAATCTGGCCAAAAACCACCAAAAGTCTATAAAAAAATTGATACGGTAACAAAAAGAAATGATCCTCATAACACATATCCAAATAAAACCTTTTCGTGTCATATTTTTTACAAGTTTTTTTAGGGCACGTGCGCTGTATTTTATTTATCACTGGCAGTTTAGGTGAGGTGGTTTAATACATCCCTAAAAACTACACTCAGTACACCGTAAAACAAATAATTTACAATAAATTTTAAGTGGCGCACGCGCACATCACGGACTCACAATAATATTTTCATTTCACGATGTTTTTTACGCATTTTAGTATATGACCGATAGGTAAATTATTTTATTGTTTGTCGATGTTTAATACTGGCAACACTGATGCAATCATATTTACGGCATGCTGTTAAACAATTCCACTAACCGCTGCTTTATTTTTATATATTTCTGTACATTTATTAAAATATATCTGGCTTATTTTTGAAGCAAGTGGTATCAATGAAAATTTATCACTAATTTACATTAAATATTATAGTAAAAAAAGAGGAGACATTTATGTGCAGCGTTTTCATAAAAAAAATAATGCTTATCTAACAAGAAAGCATTTCAAAACACGGCTTAAGTACACTTATCCCTCGATTTACGCGGCAGATACGTTCCAACAGAAAACGCGTAAATCGAAACCGTGTAAATCGAGACTTCATAGTTCATATAAAGTAGGGGGATAGGTTGCGTAAAACGAGTACATTGTATATGCACATTTATCTGCATAAGAAAAGATAATTTTACTAAGAAATAGATTTATTAGCTCGACATAAATTTAAGCACGTTTATAGTTAAAATTATAATTCAGCATTTGCTTTTTCGTTGCTTGATACCATATAAATCAATTCTTCTTCGTCTATTTCCTGGTCAATAAACAATTCATCGATGCAATGGAGGGGGTTACAGACGTCCGGTCCTAGAAGTGAGGGTAATCTGATACAACATATGCATTTGTGTGACACGTGCCACAAAATATGTACGATTTTTTTTTAAATGTAATTTTTTCCGACCGCGTGAAAGTGAAAGTGAAACCGCGTAAATCGAGGGATGAGTGTAATGTATAGTGTAGAATCGGTGGCCTTACAAGTGTAAAGTATTTTCATAGTATGAGTATACAGCAGTAAAATGATCTTTAACTAACATTTAAAATTGGTTTCACAAAAAAGTCATGAACCACGACAAATATAAAAATGAAAGCTTTGAGGTTACAGGTGAAATGAAGTTATATTTTTCTAAAACGATAAACCTGATGTTGTAAAGCTTGTTAAACAACGAATAGGTGTTCACAATTTATAATGAGAATATGAGTAAAACTACTTTCAAAACCGTTTCATTTGTTAGTGTATACAGTACTATCACAAGACCACGTACTGCAATAATGAAACCACTAATACTTTGCTACGGAAAGATATTTATAGATATTGAGTTATTACGGAGCAGTTAACTCGTCGCGTATTGAGAGCTTTTCTTTGTGAGATGTAAGCATAATTCAAAAAGTTTTAAATACTGTGATACTTACTTGATATTCAAAATAAATCAAGTTGAATGGCATCCTACTGAGTTCGCTACCCATTACAGTATGCATATTTAATTTAATGCATTACGCCTGTCCAATTCCGAAACCTAGCAATGGTTTTAGCCTAAAATATTCAGGGCGATCAAAAATCATGTTCAAGCGTAGAACATGGTAGACCAAAAACAGTTTGAAATTTTGAATAATTGCCAATCTTAGACAATGATTTCACGCAAAAACTCAAGAGTAGTGAATACATTAGTAGCTAAGACACAGTGACAGCGAAATTACGATCAAATAAAATTCAAAAAAATATTAGTTAATAGATTTTAAAATTGGAAAGCCGATCACTTATAGATATTTGACGTCTCAGAATATTATTTGTACACTCTGTCACTGACAAGTGAAGTAATAAGTGACATATGAGTCGTATAGTTCCTTTATATGATAAGTCTACTAAATAACTAAAATTTAAAGTGATTGTTAGATTTTCTTTAGAGGCTATTTTCCGTACTAATAAAATATCTATTAGTTCCAAGCGGCGCTAAAATTTTCTGAAAAGAAGGTTTTAATTTACGATAAATTTTATAGAGGATAAATCCATGGTCCTATTTGTTCCAAAAAAGAAATATCAAACTTAAAATAATGATTATCCAACATTTCATCAAGTGTACTTATCTATTTTAGAACTATATGATTCAAATGTCATATCATTGTAAATATTTATATGGACCAATCGATTGAATCAGGTTCCATGAAGTAAGTACCGTCACTCGACAGTATTAAGTATTTTTAACTGTCAGTTAAAATTGAATTGGCAATTTAAGAATTGTGCGTAACTAGATAAAAGTTAAAAATTACATTTATCGGCAATTAATAGTACAAGTAAATTGTTCCTCGCCGCCTTGAAAATAAATAATAATAATATCCAATGAATGTCTTTGTAAGGAAGAGGCAATAAAGAATCAAATAATAAAAACGAATTCGCGGTCTTAAAAACCCGAAACGAACCGAATTCTGCCGAAGCGGTGTAATTTGTATTCGGTTTATTGTATACTCACTGCCGTAATCGTAAAATAAGAATAAATTTCCGACGATGCTTTCAGTTTTATTGCATTTATTTTTTAAAGATCATTAGAATCGTTTTCGGTTTACAATATATCTCTAAAGTGGTACAAGAGTGATAAAATGTTTCATCGGTATATTTATATCTTACTTGAAATGAATAAAATCTGATGATAAAATATTATTTTACTACATGAAAATAATTTTTATTGCACGATGCAAATTTCGATGCTATAATGGTTTTGTGTTTTAAAAAAAATGATTACTGGTTTTAATATTCAAATGAAACATTAACTAGAATTCAAATGTATCGAGATAGGAAATAGAAATCATTTTATAAAATTCAACCAAACACTTTAAAGGCATTTTTTTCATTTGTTTCTTGCCAACATTTATATAAGGCAAGCGTATATTTAATAGTCCATATTTTATCGAAGAAATCTTATCACGGTATGATCGATAACTCATAAATATCAGGATACGAGTACAAAAAAAATTATTGAGTAAAATAGTAATACTCAATTAAATGGGGAACATGTAGAAAATTAAAAATGTATCAAAATGTACACACGCATGATGTAGCCGTAGCATCTCATTTTTTTTTATGATCCGAGCCCGAATAAATTCAATTTACTTTAATCATCAATCCACCAATAGATAATAAAATAAAGTATTATCGTGTACATTAAAGGACATTCACACGGATAGAGGACGTACATATCCTTAATGGTATTAATTTACTACAATTATGAAGCTGTATAAATATATTGATTTATCTGTATCAACGACCATAATGAAAGCACGTAATAAAGTTTAATTGATGATGAAAACGCGTCGATGTACTGAGATGAAATAGCATAATAAAGATAATATAAATCCTAAATTATTTACAATTGGTAAACTTTCATATGTGAGATCACTATTAGCGACCCAGGATTCGCCTTTCGGCATCTTCAGGCTACATTATATGTGGGCGGTGAGCGAATATATA
>JAGVSQ010008628.1:0-14245 GCA_022683975.1 Rhyacophila evoluta | reverse complement strand
TCAACCTAATAGGCAACCAGTCCTGTATTTTTGGATTTTTAAAAAACCGACACAGATGGGGATTCGAACCCGCATTCCCCGGATCGATAGACGTGCACGCTACCAACTACGCTACCGGGGAGACTAACATTAGGAAATATTTTCTTAAATATGGCAAAAATAAGGAGAGGGTTAAAATTAAATACTGCCCTGGTACTTTTTTATTTACCGCTAAACCGCTGATTGTAATTATTTTTTCAAATATTTTTTTTATATTTTATGGTACTCAAAATTACCTGCACTCTCCAGTTCCTCCCTTTTGAAGATCTTCAAGGAAAGTCTCATACTCAGCATTCCTGTCTCCGATTACCTCAACATCGATCTGCTTCTCATCCTTGATGTAGAACACAACATACCGATGCTTCTTGTCTTTCTTGATTCCTTCATAAGTAGTCTTGCAGATGTCGGACACGGTTACTCCAGATGCCTAAAAAAAACATATAATATCACAGAATGACATTTAAAACGTTCACAGAAGATATTCATTCGAAAACCTGATTTAACAGATTTTTTTTACAAATATTATGCATTATTTTTTTTTTTTGGGATAAAAGAAAAATTAATCAGCCGATTTTTAAATATTTACGTCATACATATAATACTCCAGAAATTATATTGTGCTTGGTAGCTTTTCACGCCATTATCGAAATAACCCCTAAAATAGTCTCAGCAATGTCGTAAAATCCGAAATATTTTTCAACAAAATATTCTACGCTGTCATCATTCAACCGAAAGTGAATCGAAGAAGAAAACAAAGACTAAAACACACTTAAGTTGACGCGAATCTAGTAGCACGCATCAAGAGTTGCCAGGAATAAATAATGTTGAAAAGCAACGTATTAAATTCATGAAGAATTTTGTAGAGGTGGGCGACAGCTCCAAAAATAACCAAAATTGAACGGAAATGTTTTGAAACCCTGATATAGACCGCTATTCGCTTTCCTCGTTCGACGTTTTCATGAACGCGTTTTATTTTGTGTCGTTGTCGGTAAGGTGCGATTGAGAAACGAAAAATATCTTTGGTACCATTCGGTGTATTTATAACGATAAGCGGTAAACGAAGTAAAACCGCAAAAAATATTCGTATGTGTAAAATTTTAAATACATAATCAAATTAAATTACATAAATAAATGAGCGTTTGATGACATAACGCCGTGAGTCACACGGCCAGACACTTGATTATCGCGAAAAAGTAATACACCAATTAAAAAATGAATTTATCCATTCACATCTTAATTTGTAAGATTCACGATTAGAATACGATGTGTTGTTCCCTGCGTACAGATATTCTTTTATGACACATCAAGATATCATTTAAAACAGCCCACGATGAGGTGATCGGCTAAAAGTACACCGAAAATATAATATTTGTAACAAAATAAATTAATCATCCGCAGTCACAATTGTGACACAGCAGAACGTCGTAATATATGAGAAATTATCTATTCGAAACAACCAAATCGACGAATATATAAAAATGAATGCAAACAAAACGATAAAGAAAATGAATGCACGTACGTTCGGGCACGGCGCGTTCGACGACGATCGTCATGAAAGGCGGGCGCGGCAGGCGTTCTACGTTCGCCAGAATATTTCAATTATTTTTATTGTAACTCATTTTCTACCGCTTTCTCGCGTGCAATTTTGTTAGTAATAGCCCCTACACGGCCTCAGTATTATCATCTTCGAGTTAATTATTAAAAGAACTGGACGAATATAATATATTCGTATGTTATTTGTAACGAAACGGTATCGTTGGCCTCTAGGGGCAGTCGACCGACGAAGTAAAGCGAATCGAGAAGGTAACCAAATAGGCGAGACTTGCAAAGCCACATAGGTATCGACTGCACAGGTTTAATGATATTTATCTCGTACTTTCGTTATAATCCATTGGGGTTCAATATCAACAGACAGATCTAATTTAACCAGGAAAAACACACTACTACCAATTCTGTAAGGTATAAAGGAAATCGTTTAAAAGTATTCTTGAAATAGTATATCAAAAATTTATAAATGTTTTACAATACCGCGTTGTACGGAATAGTATACGCTTACACACTTACGAAAATACTGGTTGAGTGTGGGTAAAGGCATAGAGTACGATTAAATAAAAATGAAGCCGACGAAAATCATTCTTGATTTTCGGGACGTCGTGAACATGCAGACACGTCATTCCGTCTTCCCCCACCGATAGGCTGATCTTTTTAAAAGTCGGATGACTTAATAATATACATATATGTATAATAATATTATTTGTATTAAATGTTATGTGGCGAATATACAAGTTTATTTTTGGCAGATCAAACCGAGGAAAGAGATGTGCTGCGCGCGTTAAAAAATAAAAAAGAAGAGCCGGTAACAGAGGGGCGGCTACGCGGGAGCATGTGTCGCTACCGGTCTCCGTAGCGGCTCGCATTAGAGTCAACGAACCTGCCAAGACGTACACTACATTGCATTGGCGGGCAAATAATTAGAAACGACATATTTTTTTTCATAAATTGTTCATTAAATTTGAACAAATCAAAAACCATGACCTTTATAGATAAGTAATAATATCAATGAAAAAAAAAACTAAAATATAATTGTAATGTTTTAGAATTAAACAAAAATACAGCTTATTGCCTTTTCCAATTTCAAAATCTAGTAACTAACAAATTTTTGAAATCTTATTATTTTACAATTCCGTTATTACATACTGTTATATAATGCATTCACTGCCATCGATTTTTTGTGTAAAATCACGATATAAATTACCAACGTTTCAAAATTTCAAACACTCTTCATTGGTAGGTAGAACATCCCCTAAGCTTGAACATGTTTTTTCATCGCTATGAAAATTTAAAGTTAAAACACATAGGTTTTGAAATTGGACAGCTAATTGCCTGGACAAATTACATGAATTAAGCGAAAAAAATATTATGAAAAGTATGTTTAAATATGATAAATTACCATCAAGTATTAGATTTAATTGATGCACGCTGATCGGTCGTTTCTAATTATCTGTCCGCTAGTGTACGTTATAATATGAGGACGTATGTCCACTTTATAATAGATAATATTTATGTATTATGTGCTGTCATGAATACGCCGGCCAATACTTTCACTACAACTCCTTAGATGGGAAACCTTACCAAAATAACTACTGAGCATTTATTTGTTAACACTTAGAATGCCGAGTCGATACAAATGTCTTAGTTAAATACGAGGACTCTATAAAAAAATCTAGAAGTATAAAAAAGTCGGAATTTGTTTTTTATGACTCACAGGAACACCTGCTCACCGATCAAAACTTGCATACCAACCGCTTGACTTAAATATAGGTACTGATAAGTGGTTATGTTATTTGGATGGACACACACGCATGTGTCCTAGACATTGAAAGAATAAATATTATAGTTTACACTTGTTTTGGCCTACTAATCGACCGCCTGTGATTCATCCACTGCTGTGCCAACACTTCCCCGATATTGCTAGACATGCCATCAATGATTTTGTTATAATAATATGTATGACCTAATGTAAGCCGCTGAAAAAGAGATTGGAACGAACTTTCATTCAGCCATTGCGGGGCATATTATTAAGATCGATTTAAATCTACATGTAGCCCCCGAGTTTGCGAATTCGACAAACATGAATTCGTACTTATATGATTTAAAAAATATATTTTGCCAATACATATTTCATTATTGGAATTACCAAGCATTTTCCTTTCGACTCGTCACTGTCGCATTGCTCGACGGAGGTTCTCCACCTCTTTCCGGGCACTGGAAGTCAACTACGACCCGAGGTCTTTTGCAGTTTTTTCACTATCAGCTGACAAGTTTTACAAAAAAAATCTAAGTTATAGAATATTATAAATCTGTTATTCGACATCTCTGCAGAATAATACTGTTCGGAGGATCTCGCTACAACTCCGTACATTTAACATATAATATGTACAGTGAACACGCGATAGTTACAATTACTATTAATATAATACGTATTTGTAAAAAATATCTTCATTATTAGAACCTACGCCAACTGTAAGTGTCTTAAGTATCAGAAAAATATATCATCCTTTCAACTAAACTCAGTAAATATTATAGAACGGATAGGTCGTTGTAATTATATCATTTTAATAGATTATAAGCCCGTCACCAACAGCTGTGAAATTCGTTTGGGATTTCGTCCACGGAAATACTATTACCGTACCTACGTTCATATGAAAATAAATACTACGAGGTACAATAATACGATACGTCCTGAATCAGAGAGGTACATATTCAAAGGTATCTTGCATATCAGGCAATAGAGCATATGTGACCGATTAGTTTTATAATAATACTATTATATTTCATCTATATTTTATTAAAAGTGTCGCTTATTAAATGAAGATTTCGGTTGAATCTGGATAAAACTACATATACAAATCATATTACATTACGGAACAAGCATCAGTACCTAGGGCATAACATTACCCCCCCCCCCCGCCCTTCAAACATTGGTTCACCTAGAGCAGGGTTTCCCAAAATGTTTTTCAATGGAACACTTATTTTTAAGGTTGGGTAATTCTTACTAGTAAGAAGATCTTTAAATGTGTTGCAGTAATATGAAACCCCGACCTAGATTTTATTATGCCATTGATTGATCTCGTGTATTTTAAAAGTGCTTTTAAAATATTTCGTATTCAACTTACCTACTATTTGAATGGCTACGGTAAGGATGATTTCAAAACGATAGTGACCTTTATACCATGTGATATAATGAAAATATTTATGAATATGCATCCATTTTAGTTTATCTCACATACTACTTCTGCAGGGATGAAGAAGTTCTTTTGAAGAAATTGACCATTAAATTTATAAGTTTGGGGAAGATGGAAAGCACAGCAATTAAACCGTATGTTATGCAGGTCAATTGACGTAACGCGAAAAAATAGAGGACCTATGTGTTAGAGCAGCAGCTCTTGAAGTGGTCCGGGTAGTAATTTTTATATTAACTTTACATCCCCCAACATAATATTAAGAAGTATTTCAACCAGTATATATAATACTACCCGGTGGTGGATAGTACGTGGCCATTACTTGACATTATACTATTTCTTCGAATATACCGTTTGCAAGATCTTCATATTTTATGGACACTAATCATTGCGTATTAAATCTCGAGCCGGCATGTACGTTTGTATGCGTGTAATGGTAGAGTCCATCACTCTTATGAATGATGCCATTACATAACAGAGGGGAAGTGACGAAGTATTTAAAGAAGTTACTTAGATCAGCCAGTAAAGGATATCCGTCTGGATATGCCTCTCTTTTTTATTTTTGTATTTCTCGCACTCATTTTATATAACTTGACTTTAAATACACGATAAAATGATTTTATAGATAATTACAATAATTGATCTAGCAGATTTTGCATGATTTGACTTCATCACTGACTGAAATCATACATTTTTTACTGGACACTCGAGAGCCAGCACCGTAGCTTTTGGGACAGTAAGGCGAAGAGTTGATGTTATGCCATAAAAAATTCCATCTGTATAAATGCGCAAGACTATTTATTTAAATAACCAGCCATACATTTTATCAGTATTTATTAAAACGTTGTGACTATGAAATTATAGTCAGAAATTAAATCTCAAGAACGACGTAAAATTGTAAGTTGTTGCGGGGCCAAAAAAAAAATGTTGTCCAAAAGGGAGTCCTTGGACCAGCTCCGCACTGTGGGTGAGAGACGCCCTAATGCAATAAGCTTTTTGAACCGTCTGTTTACATATTTTCATTGTTTTCTAACTTTAATATTATAAATATTTTATATGTTTACAGTATACTTGTCATTTATATTGCAAACATCATTGCATGTAAAAAATACTGGCAAATTTATAAAATTTTTGCAATAAAATAACGCCCACTATATTCAGGCACCTTGTGCGGTGCACAATTTGGATACTAGCACAACGCGGCCTTGCCTCGGACTACACGAGTTTGAGAACCCCTGTGTATGACCATATTCTTAATTTTGAAAGATGTAAAAAAGTATGCCATAATAAATAATGCACATGATGATGATAAATGCGTACGCAATGCAATTTGAATTAGATGTCACATCTATAAGATATAAAGTAAAAAATATTATGAAGTGCATGACACAAAGGTTGATAACTTAGAAACCGTAATATGGTAAATATTATTATAATATAACATAGCCGTTCATCGTGGTGGTGGTAATCAGTATGTCAAAAACACACTTTCTTCGGGTAATTATTAACAATGCCAAAACACAGCAATTCCATTCTGATTGATGTATACACACGTACCGTACATACATACATGCAAAACAGTATGTTATGCCTTTATGCATTTTATAATGACCACAGAATTAAATTTCCTACAAAAATAATAAAATATACTCATATCTGTAAAAAATTGGTGTTGGTATGATTATTAGTCAATTATTGAATTTTATTGTCTAATTTTTCTTCCGCCATATCCGCTCCCTACGTGTAGAATGTAGCGCCGTTTCATCGCTTATTATCTAATCTAATCTAAGCAGTCTAGGATTTTAAAATGTAATTTGGTTTCAAGCCCATCCATAAAAATTATTTTACAAACAAAACTACAACTGAACTATGTCAAATAATTTTAAATGTTTACCTATGCTTGAAAAATAAAACTGGAAGTTACGTTTATCATTTTTATTTCTGACATAATTAAACAGATTGGTGTGGGAAATCATATTTCATATGCTGCAGTAAAAGATTGTGAAGAGAGACCTATGTCAACCGAGTTCTGCAAAACTTTATTTTTTTATATTTTTAAATTATTGAGGAACAAGAAAAAAATCTCAATGAAGTCATTTATTAAATTTCTATCTCACGGAGAAATAAGTAAAGTCCGCGTTAAAATGAAAAATATAAACAAAATTATTTTTAAGAATACAAAACTTTAATTTGAAATTCGGCTCGTGTTGTTATGATGTATAAATAGATACTTATATATTTAAACATCTATATATCCTAATATATAATATAATTTATCGGTTCTAGTTTCGTTCATACTCATCTCCGAGAGTGATCATGAATAATTGCAAAAATCTCATTTCACGACGAATTGATGAGCGCAAGTGCAGTAAAAAAACCTACGCGTAAAATAGGAACATTTTATGAAATTGTAAATTGTCATGTGTGTAATACCATCGAGGCTGAAAATAGCGCATGTATTCATGCAATCTATAAATACTTTTACGTACACTTTTTATCCGATATATTTCGAGCATAAAAACTGTATTCGAAAGATATTAATAAATATAAGTAAAATTCCCGTCAGCTAAAGATAGATAAAACTTATGACAGATTGTCAAAAAAGGCGTTACTCCAGAGGTATGATGCTGCCGGTCTACACATAAAAGCGAAACTAAAATACACTTATTAAAATCATGTTCAAATAAAATTCACAATGTGCTTTAGTGCATATTTCAACACTACCAAACACTTGCGGTTGCAATAGAATAATGTAGATTGTACAATTTACTGTATAATCTCAAAAGTTCTGCAAAATAATATGGCGACGCCGGTCTGCTCAATCGAGACAAGCTCCGTCAGCATTATTCACGATTCTTAATATTAAAATTCCCAAAACTTTACATATCTGGACTTACCATTTTAGATGATAGATGACAAAAATAACACTAAATAATCGATTAACAGGAGCAACACAGAAAAACCGAATAAAAACTAACCAACGGGCGGCACTCACACTCTTCCACCCAATATATGGATATTAGTGTTGCCAGTAATTAAATGAGAAGAGTGACTGCGAATCCGTTAAAATTTTCATAGACCACAACTTAAGCATATTAAACCAAAAAAAGATGTTTATTCCACTTTCCACACTCTCAAAAAAAAAACACCACTTTTGTGTTATACTAATAAAATTGAACCCCTCAAATTTCACCACTTTGACCAGAGACCAAAAATATGATACTTTTAGACAGCATTGTGGAAGAATGTTGAAAATATTCTTACAATTATAAATTTCATAATTATTATTGAAATATGTAGTATATTTATAAAATAATTTGGAGTTAGTTTATTGCTTATTATAATGTTATAATAAATATATTAGGCAAAATAATAACTTATATTAAATTAAAGTACTACATCAGATCTTTGAAAAAATTTTGGACAAAGGGCCTCATAAGATAATTGAAAATATGATTGGTAGACTGCAAGTAAAATATTATTTTTTTATTTTTCGATTCTGCTTAACAAACTGGAAACAGGCAATTTTAGCTTCATTAAGTGGCTTTCCCTATTTTACAATTAAGCAATTATGTTTTTTACCTAATTTCCTCTGATTTGCCATTGAAATACCAGAAAACCATTTATCTAGTGCTTTTTCAATATCTGGATTCTTCCCATCATGTTTTGTTATAATTTTTTTGTTTGTCCTCTCTGTGGTACCCATTCCTCAAATAACATTTTTTGTTTTAACAGACACGCTATGATAGATTTTGTACACCAGTTATCTCAGCGAGACAACGATGGCTTGAATGGTTGACTTTTAATTTATTCCAGCAAACCAACGTTACTTGAAAGCATGAAATCGTTTCTTGACATCCTGATAAGGATTATAAATCATCATATGTAAAATCAACACAAAAAGAAGCTTACTCAAATATAAATCACGCACGCCAAAGTATAAAGGTCACTGAAACAGAAACGGATGTTAAGCCATCAAGTAAACGAATGGTATAGTATTGGCCGAATCTACTCACGTTTCTCCTCCAGAACAAGTGAACAGCAACCAGACTCAGACCTCATATAACATGGTCTTATGGTTCCACAAAAATTTCATATAATATAAATTCGTGTTCATACAAAATTAGGATCGGCATTTCAAAAAAATATCGAAATTTAATCATTTTTTCTAATAAACAATACAGGAAATACATGTTTACGTATTTATTTAAAATTTTAAGATAATATAAATCACTCATCACGACCATCACTTACAACCATATTTATTTGACTCCTTTTCAAGGTGGTTTGTAAGTTTTCATAATCAGTAAACACTCGCGAATTTTTGAATTGAATATTTAACATGATTGTCTGCTTTTATCGTGTAAGTCATAACGTATTTCATGATAAGGAGCCAATCACTTTTGTAATTTTCTCTTGAACTTCAAACTTCATTCCATTACAGGATCATTTTCTACAAAATTATGTTCTAATTTACAAGCCAACACCAAAACTTTTTATCCTCCAGCTACTTTCTGAGTATGATGGTAGGTTCATTTTAACTAGTTCTTCGTTAAAAGCAGTTTTTCAATATTTATTAGATCTCTTGAACATCCAGGTCATCGAATAATTCTCCACTTATACCACGACAAATATTAATAATTTTCCTTTCATATTCATCTTCCATTCGTGGTATAACATTTTCTTCAGTGACAACTTGTGGCTAAAAATAGTCTAAAACCTTTTCCAGGAAGCATTTCATGCGGATCGTTTTATTTATTTGACTATGAATCTAGTCAAATAGAATATTTTTGTAATGGTAAGATCTTAGGGTGGCCAAATCAGGTATGTAAATCAATTTTTCAATTTTTAAAAATTCTGCACATGAATCATGTTATACAAGGTCCATGTATTTCCGATATCTTTCAGTCTCCCCGGCTTTTGTCAAAAATAAACGTATCATAGTCAACACTTCTTATTTCATGTTCGCTCCCAAAGTGGAGCATATTGATTTACACAGTGTGAAGATATCCACTCTGAAAGTGGAGCATATGGATCTCTGCAATGTGAAGATTGGAGAATTGTCAGACAACTGCTCAATCCAATGGGCATCCAGTCTTGCATTTTTGGATTTCCTAAAAATCCAACATGAGGAATCGAACCCGCATTCCCCTGATTGCTAGGCGTGCACGCTAACCTCTACGCTATTAGTGAAATGTTGTATTTACACAGTCTTGTAGATTTCTTTCCTATGACACATAATTTATTATTTTGTAAAATAAAAATAATAACTCAAATCTTAAGATTTCTTAGTACAATTTATTTAAAAAAAAAAAAACTTACATAACAAAGTTTCTCACTCCCTTACAAAAATACACGAGTTGAAAATACTGTTTTTACAATATGTTCAATAAACCAAATTTCATTTATCTCATTTATTGAAGGCATTTCTACTAGACAAATAAAGTGTTGCGTTTGAATAGTATGATATAACCTCAATTTATTATTTGTAAAGTGGTCTGCAAGACACAATCTGTGTTATAAACAAAAATGGTGCAGGTCACCAGTAATTCGATTCATAATTTGAACACTATTGGTTATCAACAGAGAGTAAAAACAATCTATCCTTCATTAATTTCTCATAAAAAAATATTGTACAACAAATAAAACATTCGGGAACTGCTTAATGTTAATCATAGATCTAGGCTAACACATCAAATTTGTACTACATGAATTCAAAGAAAATTGCTTTTCGTGAAATGAATTTTGAAAAACATTAAAACACTTCACCTTATTTAAATTAAAATTTAGAGGAAATGCAATAAAAATGAAATTCTGAGTGATAACTCACTCATCACAAAGAGGCAAAACATTAAATATCAAACCCTTCAAACAGAAAGCATTATATATGGGATGACTGTAGAAATGGATAACAGCAATTAAATAAATCAATCACAACGTGAATGAATGGTTAAAAAAATATTCTAGGAACCAGAATTGCATTTCGTACTTATTTTTCAGTCACATTTGGGTATTTTGATAAGAGTAATTAGGTACAAACTTACTACTCATAATATGGACACTTAAAAAAAGACAAATGAAAAGAAGCAAAATGATCAGTGTCTCATTGTTTAATACAAACGATAAATCATTGAGTAGCATTCAAAGGGTTAATATATGATTTTTTTTTATAGATTGGAATATATGGAGATAGAAATTGGTAAGGACAAGTACAAGCTCATAATGCTAAATTTTATAATGAGTATGTTTTATGAGATCTTCCATTGGGAAAATTAAAAAAAAAAAATACTCAAAGTGTTATATTCTTGTTCAATAAACTGAATTATTTATATCATAATAATTTCATTTCCCACAAAGTAACTTATCATAATCATGGTTTTAGAATATCTATATAATAAATACATTTGCATTTCCTTAAAAATCAATTGTTGCCACACTAAATTTAAGCTTTTAAAAATTAGTCAATTTGAAGGCATGCACACATTTCTGTTTTCTTATACACACAAGACATAATTTGCACATTAATGTGTAGCATCAATTCACTTAAGTTTGTCATATACTAACAGATTAAAAAAAAATGCAGCACAATGATGCAGTCAATTATTACCTAAAGCCAATTACTATTATTACAAGAGGCTTAACTAATTCTTATGTACATACAATATTTACTTTCTAACAATACAGAATTTTTCAATTTCACAATAGGTAGGTGTGCTCAAAATCATTCCAGAAGATATTTCTAGTTGAATACGTATGGCATTTTCATCTTACCTTATTCTGTACGAGTTTTACTGTTTAGTACTAAAACTGCTGGTCTGACTCTTATCACCACGATGTAACTTAGGTAAGTTAATATTTCTATTTTACTATCGCTTATAACAATATTTGCAAACGTAAACAGTGAAAATATGTATAATTTAGATGTGATTATTTTGAAATGCTGTTCACTATATAGGTTTACTGACAACTGTGAGTGAATTTCACCACTCTTCTGTTGACACACATTCAACCACCCAACCGTCTCCATATTAGGGGTACCGGACAAAAAATTTTCACTCATTTTTTAACATCAATTGTGTCTCGGATATCAATTTTTTAGCATGTATTTCATATCCTGTCGACCATTTGACATTTGATAAGTGCTGTAACAGCACATTTTTTTACTCTCTTCAATTTTTGCCAGATGAACAAATTTGTACGATCTTTTTCGAAAAATTGTGATCCTCTTCGAGAATCCTAAACAGTTCGTCAGTGCACGAGATGGTTTAAACAATTCAAAAGTAGAAATTTCGGTTTTAGGAAATAGTTCACAAAGTGAAAGAAAAGTTGACGTGGATATTGATGTTTAAGCAAATCCAACACAAATCACACAGTAAATAACAGACAGGCTCAGATCCTCCTGTAGTATACAGGAATATTTCAAAATTAGTCAAAACAATAAAACAGGGCGTGTGAATACCACACGCAACTACTAACAAAACTAAAGCTGTATGAGCAAGTATATGTCGTGACTTAGTGAGAAAAGAGAGAAGAAATGATTTTACAACATCTTGTAACTGGGTATGAAAAGGGGATTTTACTGGAACCAAATATGGAAAAACAATACATATTGAAGGGGCAGATGGCAAAACCGGTCCCTCGATCAGGTTTAACGGTAAAAAAATCGCTTTTAAGTGAATGGTGACTATGAAGACCTCACATATGGTGAAACAATAATAATTCGAGATTTATTGAATCCAACTGAACTGTTTAAAATGCTGTAATGATGACGACAAGATCAGGATTGCCAACCATCGCCAATTTTTCTACAACATGATAATGCTGGATCTCATAAACGTGAAAGTGATGCTTGTAAAATTAAGGAGCTTGGATGGACAACAATTCTTCACAATCTTTATTCACCAGGCATGGCTCCTTCGAACCATCACTTATTCAGGTCAATGCAGCATTATTTGTTCGATATAGAAGATGTAAAAAACGGCATCATAGCATAGTCCGCGACAAAATCTGTCAAATTTTATTCCCAAGGAATTCAAAACTCGATAAATATATAGAAAAATCTAGCATCCACTGAAAGAGAGTAAGTTGTATGAAAGAATTTGGAAAATATTTATTTATTCGGATCTAACTCTTTTATTTCAAATACGACATTTTCGTCTGGTACCCCTAATATATGTTAGTAGGACATACAGTATTGAATAATGGCGTATTCTAGAATTGCAATGTTTAAGTCTAAATACTGTAATACTATTTTTGAAATAGATTAGATTATTACTTGAAATAGAAAAAACACTTCAATTTATATCGATACTGGATCAACTGGAAAAGGTTTTTTAAGTGAATTGAATAAAGTAAAACTTAATTCATACTATTAGACACTACCACTGTCAGGTCACTAAAATTACATCATAATGAACTCATCTCAGTTCTTGCCTACTTTTTATCAGCTAGTGTTGTGGAGACATTGGTGTTGCTCATGGCACCAGTACCATAGCTCTGAAAAGAAGAAAAATGAAGATATTTGTTAATAAAATCAAGAACACATATTTATTTTAAGCTATTTAATCTGTACTGTTACTCATAGCGCTTCAACAGATACTACCATGTAAAAATCATTATTTATACACATGACTGAATCTGATATACTAATATTGCCATTTTGTATTGTTAAAAGCAACAAAGCAACCAAGTGAATGAATTGAAAACTAACATATTGAAAGTAACATTGTAGGTGCAATCAATAAACTAATTGATATACAATGTAAGGAAGTTACGAATGGCCATAAGAATTTCCCTTGACGTATAAAATGATGGAGTTCAGTGAATTAAAACAAAATATTGCAAAAATCTTTTAAGATGGACATGTGAATCTTAGAAGTTGAAACAGACAAAAGCAAATAAAACACCAAAGGCAACTTTATCAGCAGGAGAGGTAAAAATACATGTGTTACTAGCATTTACTTATCTATAGTCAACTTCATTTTTACAGTACTCGTACAATTTTTATTTTCAGACGCATATTTTTCTTAAGATAATATAAAAGATATGATTTTTCGATATTACCACTATTTATGTCAGTGACTTTGATTTTAAATAACCTATTACCACAACAAAATCATTGATAAATGAATATAAAGAGTCAATGAAAATGGTGGAATCAAGTACTAATAAAATTATAGATGGACATTCCCTCACGACAAGAGCCGCTTCTGATGTTTCAGTGTGCACTGAAAGCTACCTTCTAAAAAGTTGCAAAATCTTTCATTACAAAAACTAATAACTAGGCTTAACATGTTGATCACCATGGGGGTCAACGGTAACCGGCACTGAGTTTCTTTTATCGGGCCGTGGGGGGGGTCACCGGTGACCGACAAGGAAAACCTATTTTAGAGTTGTTATAAGCGCCAGTGGACACGCGCGCTGTGGATTTTCTATATGCATTGACCGGCATGGACCTTCTTGTA
>JAGVSQ010008627.1:0-14246 GCA_022683975.1 Rhyacophila evoluta | reverse complement strand
TAAATAAATATTTTTATTCTTTACAAATAAAATACAAGGCTCAAAAAAAAGTTTACATGAATTTTGTATGTATAACATTTTCAATATGGAATTTCCGATCCATGCACAATAGGACCATAGATTTTTTAAATGTGAATACATCAAAAAATGAATTACATGAACAATTTGACAAAGTAATGACCTATATTGACAAATTTTCACTATATTTAGGAATGATCCAATTGTTAAATATATTAAACTTCCAGTCCTGCATCCTTATTTTGTAAGTCCTTATACGGTTTGAGTTTTGAAGCTGTCATTTGTGACATCGAAGCGCGCGCATTTACCCATTAAAACATCCAAACAAAACTCTTACGGTTTTTTATAATATGCATTTCTTTTGGCCGTTTTTTTTAAACTAAAATTGGTGCACATGGACCTACGCAGTGTGAAGATTTCCACTCCGAAAGTAAAGTATGTATATGGATCTTTACAATATGATACGTCTTGACAAATTATTTTTCACGCCAACTGTTTGTCAGACAGTTAATTGATCAAATCGGTATCTAGTTTTGCATTTTTGGATTTTTAAAATACGCGGTATATGTGGAAATCGAGCGCGTACTTCTCGGATTGCTAGACGCGCGCATTAATCTCTCCTCTACCGACTTAAAAAAGTCTTACACATAACATCTTATTATTGCTTGTTAAAAATATTTTAAAAAATAAACAAACAATTAATGTTAACTAAAGACTTGATTATCGCTTAAGTAAATATACACTCGTATATCAATTAAACTGGCCGTGTGTATTTCTTCTTAAATTTTTATTTTCCAATTAGTTCAAACAACCTCTTCTTTTTTTTTTTGATTGCAAATAAGCTACGTTATTATTGCATGATGAAGGTTCATTCGTGCATTCAAATTAACACACTATTCAAATTATCTAAAATTGATTGGTGAAGATATCAGTATAATGTCAAACGATTGAGAACTTACTGGCCAAGAGTAATGACGCCTGTCAACGAAAATGAAGTGTGAAGACTTTTCATATTTTATATTTTTTTACAGTCGGTACCATCATTAAAAAAAACCTTCAACGGACATTTTTGACATGAGTTTAAAAACGTATTATCTCCGTACAATTAGTGTACAAAAAATCATCTCACTCAAGTTACAAAATAATATTTTATTGACGTATTTCACTAACACTTAATTTTTTTAATGTAGCGCATCTTATATAAAAAAATTATATGAATATATATGTATATTTTTAAATATAATAATAATTACTATAACATGTCTATTAACAGTGTTGCCTCCCCGTTATTATAGAGATTAGCGTACGCGCCACGCATCCTGGGAATGCGAGTATGATTCCTATTCGTAAAATAAATATTATAGACTAATTAACAAGATGATTGAGGACATAAAGTGGTAAATGTGTACAAATATTCAGTTAGCTTTTTTAGCAATACAATGTTTATTTAGTATGTATGTGAATCAGTATTTTTCTTCTACCCGGTAGCGTATTTGGTAGCGTGCGCGCCTAGTGATCCGGGGAATGCGGGTTCGATTCCACATCTCTCGGAATTAAAAAATTCGAAAATGCAGGACTGGATGCCCATTGGGTTGAGTAATTGTCTGACGAAGAATTCTCGTGAAAAATAATCTCTCAAGACGTCTTCACACTCTGTAGATCCAAGTACTTTTATCTCATAACTCACCATAATACATAAAGATCAGCCAATTTTGATGTATTATACCAAAGATTCTTTGGTTTTAATATTTTCCAATGGTTTGCCTAATTTTATTAGTTTGATGGAAAATTAGTGCGATCTTTTCATTACGTTTTCTGGATCAGATATGATTTACTTTTATTAAAATTATTGCGTAATAAAACATTGATATCTTATATGTTTTATCTATTCTACAAAAAAAGCTTCATATACAAAATCGAGTCAATTATAGAGCGTAAAAAATATAGTCGATCATGGCCCTCTACAATTTGGCCATCACTATATCACCAGATCTCTAAAACAAATTAATTACACACATACACACACCATATACCATTGGACCATACTAATATAAATCTCTTACAAGGTTTATATATTGCAAAACCTCACTTATCATAAAGTATGCAACTGAATCTCATGTTTTTCAATAAAATATTATTTTTGAGAGCACTGATATAAATGTACATTCAATAATATATACTAACATATGAGAATCTAAATGCCAACTTGTTAATTATAAAACAAGCTTTCAATTATGAGCTTTACAATTTATTTGCAATATGAACATATTAAATATTACAATATTTTGATGAATGGTATTATTTCAAAACGGTTTATAATGAAAATCGGTTACATTTATAATATGTAATATAATTCTATTCAATTAAAACCATATGACTGACCATATGACTTTCGTCATATTTGAAATTGAAAAGTACGCACGAAGCTGTCAATAATTGATATCTTCACAAAAGAATTATGCGTTACGTGCTAAAAACCTGATGCAAATTTATCACTTCATTATTTATTTTATGATAATGTTTTGAAATATTTTCAATAAATTTCTAAGTATTAAGTGTTACTACTTAATTAAATTTGAAAATCTCTACTCAATGCAGTCTTACTAGTTAGCAGTTTTGTTTATTATAATATAAATATAATAGCATACTTTAGTGAATTAAAAAAGCCTTTTTGTTAAATTAAATATGTACTTTATTATCATTCCACATTCATTCGTTTATAAGTAGGTAGCTTTTAAAAGCTTCGTTAATATTTTTGTGTTTATTTTCTTAAATTATTTTTCAATTTATGTCTTTCTTAGTGCAATCTACTTTGGGAAAATAATGTCTGAAGCCTTTGAACTATGCTTAATATTACTATAATAATCTACCTTAAATTGTATCAAAGGTTTAACATTATTTTTTTATTGTGATTTTTTAATGTTGCGGGTAAAGCTTCACATTTTATTTTACATAATTTATTATCACAGTAGAATTGGTTTGAACCAAGTCACCATTAGCTTCGAGAAAAACGCATTTGAAACAACATACTTGCACAAAAACGCAGATATCCTGACGTTTAACTTTCAGTAAATTGCTTCTTACAATTTCTTTCATATAAATAAAAGCTTAAAAATTCACATAAACTGTTTGGCTGCCAAACAATGCTTATTCAATGATAATTAATTTCACTTATGAAGTCCAGTCCATGCAGCTCATTTTTTCAAATTTTAATTTGTGTATTCAATATAACATCATTACTGGTCTACTGATTTCATGTACAGTAATAGACATATATTTAAAAAATTAGTTACAACAATAGCATATCAATTTTGAGCTGTAGTCTGATTCCAGTTAAATATTTTTTTATAGATTTTCGGATAGAAAATGTGTTGAGAGTAACGTATCAACCAGAAACACTTAATCATTAGATATTACCACCTATTTTGAGACTTACGTCTGTATTAAGAAATGCTCTTATAATATAAGGGAAAAATATATTTTTAATGAAGTTATTATGAAAGTTAAGTAATAAAAAATATATATGCTAAAAACTTTCTACAAAAGGTCATCGGTATGATTATATTATGCTTATAATATCATTGGTAGTTCGTTTTATTAAAAAACAAGATGTAACGTCAATCAACCGACTAACTGAAATTATAATCGTGCAGAAGTTTCGCACGTCAATATTGATTTCATAGACAATGGTTCGTATTAAAAAAGCTAATGAACTAACATGCGCGTAAATGTTTAAAGCCTACTAACAATTTGACACATATAATTTAGGCATCTGTTTTTTTTATATTTAAAAAGTCTTACATGATTTACCGGTTGAATAAAATCTTTCATAATTATCTCTCTCTCTCTGCATCACAATTTGGCTGTTATTTTGTTAAAATCGCTATCAATACTTAGCAATAATCGTCTCCTCAACTTCTCTACACCAAATTTTTATCTGCACTGCGTTCAGCCATATGTTACTCATGACGTGGTCTTTTATACTTTCCCTAAACACAGAGAGTGACTCGACGACGACGACGACAGCAGGTGACCATTCACAGCAAGGCAGCCGTCGTTGCTTCGCTGTGATTGGTCACCTGCTGTCGTCGTCGTCAAGTCGTTCTCTGGCTAAGGAAACCATTAATCTAGATTAATTAAGATAATTTAAATTATATTATACAACGTGGATTTTAGAGTTGTACTATTTTATCAGATTATTTCCGTTTCGGATTTTCGTAAAAGCACAGAAGACAGCTTTTATTTCTTACCCTTTACATCCAGGTTTCTAGGCGAAAAGTAAATAAAAGCTTCACAGATGTTTTAAAGTTTAAAATACAAGCTTTTAATTACTCATGATTAATTCATTATATTTTGTTTTTTCCATACGATTAATATCTTTGGTTAAGTCTTTTGCAAAAAATATTCATTGCGCAAAACCGGACTTGAAATTATGTAAAACGTTCCAACGACCATTTTAAAGAAAACAATTTCAACATTAATATTTCGACTTCATTATGACATGAGCAAAATTTAACGCAATAGATATATGGTAATCACTCATTTCTATTGGGAGAGAAGCTACATTTAAAAGAGATAGTAATAATAGGACATTATATTCAATCCGCCCCATAAGTGACAGAGTAAATATCTTTGACTGACATCAGTTCAAAGTGCAAAATAGAAAATATATGCTAGGCCTAGTGATGCAAACTTAATTTTTAAACACCCAAGACAATGGTGACCTTTATAGTTTCAATTGTAATATGATTATCATTTGAATATATTTAATATAATGAAATTCAATTTTATCGTATTATTAATCAGTATAGTCATTTTATTTTCATGTTATAAGGGGAGATAACCTTTTATATAAACTTACTAAAGACATAAACATTAACTGTAATGTATTACTTTTTTTTTTAATATTACAAGAGTAAATATTAGAAAGTTTTAAAGCTGCGATTAACGGAAGTTTTATCAGAATATTACAACGTTATGAAAACAGATTGTTTATATTTCATCGAAATAACTTTTACAATAAACTTTATAACTTTTGCAATGATATGGCCGTAAAGTAATAAAACAGCGTAATAAATCATAGATATACTACAAGAATCTCGTAAATAAACCGGAGTTACATAAACGTTACCTTTGTTTTCTTAAGATTGTTTCAACGGCTTAAGCGCAGTGATTATTGAAGAATAAATTCTGATAGGCAATATAAATTATTAAAAGTAATTAACTGTTAAGTTCAGGCAGTCTTGCTTATTTCTTTAATTGGTCATTTCGACTAATATATATTTTTTTTATTTGTAAATGTATTTCAATATTTTAACTATATCGTGTGATATTTTATTTTTTGATTTAAACAAAATTTTAATTGTTCAGGTGAACTACATCCATTACTAAAATACACAAAATCTTCAGATGTTGGTGGCTTAAAGTAAATATTTATTAACTCCGTTTTTGAAAATTTTACAGAAAAATGTAAAGACTGTTTATTTTTATATAAAAAATAAACACTTGTCAAACAAACGATTTATGTGTAGAACTGCTTACGTACAACATGATTTTTTATCTGAATACAGAATAGCGAAGTTATATACAATTTCAGTGCAAGTCTCAGAGCTCTAGAAGTTATCAATTTTTCTAGAGACTCTATTTCAATATATTTGAATGACATTGAGTTATCAAACTAATACTGGACTCGCATAAAGCATGATGCAATAAGATAAAATTATAGAGTTATTTTGAGCTAATCGTGGAATTAGTAACTATGTACTTTAAACCATCGATATATTTTACTTTTATTTATACAGTAAAAATCACATAATTTCAAAATGTCCAGTCTTTCACAAGAATCAGCGAACATCGATATTTTCTCAGCTGAGCTTTATTTTTCAAATATGGTTTTATGTTATAGAGATTGATATATAATAATAACAAGTCCATTTTTCTTACTCTTTGTTGCTGCTGCTGTTGTTGTTGTTGTTGTTGGGCCAAAGCTGCGATGGCATTACCTCCATTTCTGTTGCCAACTGAACGCCTTTTACTTGAATCCAAATTACTGAGAGATTGACCAAAGCCCAACTCGTCCCCAACACTGAAACCTGAAAACAAAAACAGTATAAGTAAATCTATACCAAATATTACAAATTCTGAGTTTAAATATTGAAATATCTATGATAATGTTATTTACCACTTTTAAACTATTTTATTCATAAAATTGAGTATAACCTGTTTTACATCAAAGATAAAAAATTCTCCAAAATATTTAGCAAACAATGAAAGATGGTTTCTTAGTTAATTTCAGTTAACACGTAAAAACTCTTAAATATCGTTAAACATTAAAATAATCATAATTTTTCCTGTAATGTAAACAGTAAGGAAGTCCTATATTTGTATACATCAACAATGTTCAACATGTTTTCCATTGATATTTTTTAGAGTAAAAAGTTTTATTTTAACTCTACCTCTCATACATTCATATTAAAAATACTTAAATCAGGAAATATAGCTTAAACATCATCTTATGAAATTATTTTAATCAATAGAAAAACAAGTTTCTTTTAGCAAAAACGTTAATGATATTGATAATGTATACTATTATTTTGTGCATTTCATTTAAAAATAAATTGAAACAAGCAACCTGTATTTTAAAAGACGAGAAAATGGATACAAACTTTTTATGTGAGATACAACACATGTTATTTTATTACAAATACGTTTTTCATGTATATTCACTCTGTAATGGTAATATGACACACTACGTTAAGTCGATAATGGGCATTTAACATCAATAGTACTATTTGATAGAATAACATACAATTTGGAGAGTTGTTTAGCGGTTTTAATCAACGATTTCATGGTCGCATAAGTTACAGCGTTTCTGTGAACGTGCTTTGCCGATCCGTATTCCATCAGCTTATAATAATCTTCCATGACTTCTAACAGTGCCAGTCAACCTACCACTGAAGAATTTACTAAATATACAATGTATTTTTTTGTTAATTAAATGTACATCACGAATAGATTTACATAAAAGCATATCGGAAAATTGATATCTCCGTTCAAAGATGCAGAAATACGTAATTTCAACAGTATTAACGAGCCACTTTTTTATTAAAATACACCCGCTGAAAACATTTGTCTTCAAGATTTGGATATGTTTTTGGTGAATAAGTGTGGCGATGTGACGTTTGTTCTTCTGTTGTTAGTACAGTAGTTTTTAGTAAAAACCATTTATTCAATATAGATAGTAAACATGAACTATTTGTATGAAGATATATAAATTATAAAATAAAAAATATCATTTGTTAATGATTAAGCCTGCTTCGAAATTGAATAGATCTATAAATTCCCATCATAATAGACGAGCTTTTGATAAAACTACATCAAGATCTTACAAGTTCTTGTTATCAATACTGAATAATTATGAAAGAAAAAAAGCTATTACGTATTATTTATATGTACATAATTTATTTCTTTGAATATTTCCAACTTAATAACATTCAGTTCATTGAAAAGGACGTACCTTGATTAGTAACTTAATCAATCAATATTATCTAAATAATTTTGTCATGTGAAAACAAGATCAAAAGAACGACTTTTTTGCATTTAAACATACATGTATTATAATTATGCAGGACATTGCACTATATCTATAGAGATGGCGCGTCCATGTGTTTTTTTTTATTATTTTTTAAGCTCTACGTCCGAAATGGGCTTAGTAAAAAAAACCACCGCACATCAAAGCTGCTTTGAAACTCTTTGAACAATCTTATAGTTCGTTACACTTTCAATCTTTGTGTTAGTTTACTTGCAATATATAATCTTACTTAATTAATAAAAATAAAAGTAAACGTGTAGATTTTTGTTATGCATAATATATTTAAATTATAAACCTGCATATTATTTAGAGAAACATGATAATTGAATACACTACATATTTTATACACTACATGTTTTTGGCATTTTTTTTAATAGTTTTATTACTTTTAAGTAACGTATAATATTTTAGATAATTTTATTTTATAAATTGATTAATTAATATAATATATTATAATATAATAAGTGCATTTTTGACGTGTGGTCATCTAATGTCAATAAACATGAGGCTTACACCTACATACTCTTTATATTCTGTCTTATTTTGTAACCTAGAAACTTTCATTTTTAATCCGTACATTTATCAAACAGAAGTTTACTTGAAATAATATATTTTTAAACTTAGCATTTATTTTTCAATTAATATTCTTAATGAGTACCTAGTATATACATATATCACAACGTCTTATTTGTTATTTATAAACAGTGACGTGATATAGGTTTTTTCATACATGTTGCTTTATTTAAATAAATATGATATTATAAATTCTATGAAATAATAAGCTTTGTCAAGTGCTGTGCATAATGAAACAAGTGGGCGCAATTCGTGATCAAAACATTATTTTACTCTTTGTTAGTTGATTAAACGAACAACATGTTTATACATTTGATGCTGTTTACAAACACGATAATAATGTGCGAATCTCAGAATTGAAAACGCGATTGTCTGTCAAAATCAGATGTGATAAACATTCGGTGCACGGGCCATGAATGGACAAAAAAATATCTGCCAAGGTAACCACAAGCAGAACATCCGAATTAAAGAAATTGTTGTATATTGTTTCATAGCTACATAATTTTTTAAAGGACTTGAATAACATTAACTTGACAGTTGATAGGCAGAACACGAGTGCATGGCAGGATATATATTTAAATAATAATCCACTTGGAATTAATATACAAAAAAACTTAACTTTGCATACTTAAATCAGTCAAAAAAATAAAATAAAAAAACACTGGAAGTGGCTAGTTTTTATATTAATGATATCGTATTGTCCGAAGTGATATTATGAATATTCATATAGCCTTTGGCGTACAAAAGTTTCTCAACCCTAAGCCTATGCTTGTATCATAATATTATTATTTGATATCTAAAGTACTATGAAATACACCTATATTTATTAATATACAATCACAAAATTATACATTAATGTGAGACGGAAGTGATAAAATATTTTAGTGTATGTATTGTATTTTTCAACTGAGAAATATGGCGAAATATAATTAATTCGGTTGTTATGGCTAGTAAAATTTTGAAGTAATACGCAGTACCCGTCAATTAATTTCATACCGAGCGATTGACTGTCAGACCTTGATGGGTGAGAAGACTTGAACCACCTATAAAACTAACAGCAATAAAGTCTTGCCGACATAAACATTCCTCATAAAACTGCGTATGAAAATATACAAAAATCTATACGTCACTTACCTTAACAATTTAAGATTTTTTCAGCAATTTAAAACCACATAAAACAAACCAAATATGAAGAATGAAGAAAGCTTATGAAGAAAAACTAAAAATCTAACAAAAAAAAATAAGTTTTATTGGAAATGAGTTTATCAAAATTTAAAAGTTTTAATTACTTGTTTCAAACGAGTTATCATTAGTTTTTGACAATTTTAGTCGCCGCTTAAGAATTAACATGACATCAATTTCCGCAAAATTTTCACCATACTTAAAGTATTTTTTTAGGATTTCTACACGATTTTCGTTTAATCGATTTATATATCTTTTCTATAACTTGAATTCAACGCTTATTAATGACAGCAAGCAAAAATGTCTAATTATTAAAATATCAGCTATGTGATATACCATGCCAAAATTTGCAGGTTAGACAAGTTCAAGGATTGTAAAAAAAGCTTAACACATTCCTATTGTTACTTCAACAATATCACAGTAATAATGATTTTATATTACCTTCATAAAATATGACAAGAAATTTTGCTATATCATTTTAAATCATTGCTGATTAAATGCAACGTCATCCAATATATGTATGGTATAAATCTTTAAGTTTTATAAGGATAACGGATATATTTACATTCCAATCGGTATTGGCAACATTTTCACTCCATAGTAATTTATAACGGAATGTTTTGTATCACAATTATAAAGATTTGTTCACATAATTTTTCCTAACAAATCGTTAGCCATTTTACTAACTCTTCATAATGAAATGAAAATAATTAGGATTAATAACAAATTATTTTAAACATCCAACTCTTATCTGCGTACAATACTTTTTTATAAATAATAGATATTTCGTATCGACATAGTTCAGTATTTTAAAACCAACGCATATCGTTTAATTAAGTTAAATGAAAACATAAAAAATACACGATTCTTAATTCAAAAATTAGCTAACAACTAACAAGCCGTCTTAAATTTTGTTTTTTTTTTAACATCAGTAATTTATTTTTTATGTTAATATTTACAAAATGACTTGATTGCTTCAATGACCGAAAAAAATAAACACAGACCCGGATATCCAATAGATTAAGTGAATATTCGGCAACCAATCCTCACGAATAATAAGAAATCAAGATGTTCTTCATATTGTGGTGATGCATTGTGGTGGACATATCATATAAAAAATAAATACCGATATGGTATTTCTAGACAAATATATATAGCCTTTATCACCAGGGTTAAAAATAAATCCGCGAAAAAACTAATGTATCAATATAAATCCTCATATCATGGTGTTGACCCGAAATGAAAGTGGAACAAAAAAATACACGGTGTTTAACTACTATGCTGTGGTAGATCGATACATTGTATTTAACAGTGGTTATCCTATGATCGATAGTGAGTGACCAGTAACAAATACACAGCTTGCAAGGTCTTTATAATTTATCTAGACCTTATGGGTTTAATGATACCATTACGACGATCAATATTCACAGAAAAAAATATTTTGTATTAAATCTAACATACACATGTGCGTAGGTGTATTGGATAACGTTATGTATGTTAGACAGCGTCTATCACTCATTATTTGAACGATATCATTACGTTTCAGAAGAGAATAGTGTAATTAGCATTATAAGCGATTTCACGCTGTGTCTCAGTGTATGAATGATATCTGCCTTGAATTTACGATTCTCTGTTAACAAACACTTGTTTTTGTATTTCAATTATTTTGTATTATTTAATATTAAATACATAATAAAATGATTTTTATAGCTAATTAAAATAATTGATTAAAATTTTGTAGCATTATTTGAATTTAGAACATATTTAAAAATATATCCGGTTAAAACCGGACGCTTGGAATCCAGTACTGTGGATTTTGGCATAGTAAGGCGAGAGTTAATAAATATATTTAGAATCGGTTGACTGTTGCGTGAAGCGCTTACATTCCTGACAATTCACGTATAGTCCGTTGATACTTGTTTACTATACATATTATTATTGTATGGTGAGTCGAAATCGTGATTTTCTGCTACAGTGACCTCAACAACTTACTAAGCAAGGACGTCTCGCCTTTCTATTAAAATTAATTATACCAGGCCGGTCAAACAACGAACCGAACATGTATCGCTCAACTTGCGTTAAACGTACGCATTTTTATTTGACGTAATAATTGCTATCAATGATCTCTTTGATTATTTTTCTATATACTATGCACTATGGGATATATTTAATATTTAACATACTTACACGGAAATAAATCTCTTACGCATATCGATAATATTTTGATTGAATTGTAATCATGATGCACGTTTTAATAATTCTCTTTACAATATACGACAATAAATATTGATTAATATACCATAGAAACTTGTATACTACAATAGTATTTAACTGTAAAAAAAACCACCATAATTCACTTTGTAATAATGTGTTTGGTCTTATATTAAATCCTTCACAAGAAAATTTTCTAATCCCTCTAAAATATTTTCAATATCGCTTATAAAAGTGACGTATTTTGTATTAGATCAGAAAATCAGATGTAAGGTTAGGTTAGGTTATCGACATTAAAGGTTATCAACGAGAGATAAATGCCCAGGAAATATTTTTTCTATAAATACAAAGAACTTTTTCTTACTGAAAAGAAATTAAAAACAAAAGTATTGATTATCTTTGGTAATTAACTGTACATCTCAAACATATTTGCGTGGGTATTCATAACACCATCAATCTTTTCTGATATCTTGATGAAACATGTTACAAAAATTTTCATAAATCAACTACCTACAATGTATTTTTAAAATAAATTTTAATTTATCGGATATTTATTTAATAAAAAATATAACTTTTATGTTTTCATAGCATTTTAAAACTATCGAAATAAAATCTAAGCTACCACAATATTTTGGTTTTGAAATCAATAACTGTTATCTATTGTATTTGTCGTATACAGTTAATTGAACTGTACTGCGTTGATTTAACTTCCAATATCAATTTATCTAACCATGTACTTCAATAAAGTATTTTGTATCACTGAGACATAATCATTGATAAAAATTTTAAAATCATATTATATATTATAGCATCAGTCATTTTTGGAAATCTTTAACCATAACGTATATCATAAAATTATTTATGAACGTGTTTATTATTTTAAAATTGAAAACCATTTAAGCCTCTTAAAGATATGCTCTAGTTCATTCTGATACTCCAGACCGTTTGATTTCTACAAATTTATGTATCTGTAGAGCGTAACTAATTTTTTTGACATGTGTAAAAAGTGTTCTCTGCAGAATGAGATCTTTAGTTCTAAAAAATGTTTTTCAACATTGTCAAACACAAACAATAATTTGACCAACACTTACGCATTTCAAACGTGAATATCTATAATTCTAATTACACAGATATACCACAAAAGAAATCAGATCAAATTATTACACAGCTTTATCAAATATGATTTGACACGATTAAAGGGACTTGTATTAAAAGGTTCCTTTTTAATTATATATTTACTCTTAAAGCATTGTAGTAGTAAATATATAAAGGTATTATACATATCTATTCATATTTCATACAATGGTTTTAATTTCTGGCGGCAACGGATAATCAACGATCTTCGTAAAACTCGAATTATAAAGTTAAATAAAATATATTGTGTTGTACTTTAACGTGTTCAGTATTAATTTACACTTTATGGTTATTGAGTAGATTGAGGGATTACCTGACATGAGGTCTTTACTAATCAATAGCTTAATGCATTTAGTATCCGTGTTCTACGTTTAATTACATATTAAAACTATAATATGTAAATTATTATGCAGTTAAATATCTTGGAGCTGTGATTTCTGGTGTTAAATTATTTTGATGCACACGAATTTATAATCTCGGACATCCAAGCATCGAAGCAATTTTTAATATTATAGTTTTTATACAGCTATAATTTAACTATGTGGCCAAACAATAAATGCACGCACTTTGGTTCCGGAGCTTAAAGACTTAAGGATTCAACCATGGACCTACAATAGATTTAGCGATTGGCTAATAACTATCATCATAAAAAATAATATGTGACAATAAGTTTTTAAATTTCTACTACCCATATGCTCTGTATTTGGACCAGGCATGTTATAAGAATAGTTATCAAATAGTAAACTGCTGTAGATTATATAAAAAAGTTGGCTTTTGTTTTAGGAAGTTATGAGAAGAGAACGTTTAATTATTTTTACTCTTCAAAATACATCTCAGTAGAATATTTAATATAAAGAATCCAAAATAAAATTTACTTGAGACTAATTGACACGTAAAACTTTGACGAAACAATGATTATATTTTAATTGAAACTCAACAACAATTGTGTAAGAACTCTCAGCTGTATTTCAGATTATTTTTGAAGTCAATAATTGTGTCAAGTTCTTTAATAATGATGTGCGTGCAAATGCACAATCATTAGAAAATCTATGCTGGATAATTGATTTCAACGATGATTTGTTGAATTAGCAAAGTTTGACAGCCCCATTACATTGTTAATGATATAATTTATAATAACTTATAATTTTAGTTATTTATTTCAAAATTTTCTTATTTTAAATAAATAATCGCTCAAATTATATTTTTTTTACACCATATTCGCTTTCAAAGTGAAGCATAGTTTGAAGATGTTCAGTCTGAAAGTTGGGTATATGGATCTTCGCAATGTGAAAGCGTCTTGACAGAATTTTTGTGAGACAATTGCTCAACCTAATGAGCATCTGTTTCTGCATTTTAGGATTTTTAAATATCCGACAGATATGGGAATCGAACTCGCATTCCCCGAATTGTAAGGCACGCACGCTAACCTCTAAGCTAACAAGGAGACTCTACTTACAAAATCGTCGAATATAATATTTAATCAATTAATATTTTCGACTGATGGTGCTTGATCGAAATTGATTTTAAATTCTGAATT
>JAGVSQ010008626.1:0-14247 GCA_022683975.1 Rhyacophila evoluta | reverse complement strand
TTTAAAATCAATTTCCATCAAGCACCATCAGTCGAAAATATTAATTATTTACATTATAATTTAAACATCTAGTACGGATAATCCGTAAACCAGATAAGCCGCACTCAGATAATCGAGAGTACACTGTAATAAATTTATTATTCATTTTTTCATCTATTTGGTGCTAGTTATGTGTAGATATACAACCATAGATGTGTAGGATAATGTATAAATTAATATACATTATTTTATTACAAATGTAAGAAATTTTGCCTTACATTTGATGCTAACTGTCATTTTGTATTAATATATAAAATCTAATGGGCTACTTTTTAAAATGTTATTGGAAAACAGTCTACGTAACATTTTTATGCTATTTTTACGGCCATATTATGCAAAAAATCACGATACAATATGATTAGAATCGTTTAAAACATTTTTTTATATATTTTCTAAAATATATATTCTGGATATCGACGCATTTTTTTTTTTAATTTTATATTATCACATAAAAAAGAATCGTTACGATTTTATGACACCTTCCACTATCGTTGTAGCAATTATTTTTATCGTCAATTATAATGGTTTCATTCAGAAACGGCGAAAATAATGATATAAAAATGTAGACTTTTCACAGAGAAATTTCGGAAACCTATCTAATTATTATCACATTTTCTATTGTAACAATTTCTCGAAAATTGCAGTTCATACAGCCACTAAAATAATTGCATTAAATATAATTTAACGACAAAGCTTTTAAATTTTTATTAGCTTTGATGAACGAAATACGGCGACATTTTTAGTTTGCGTTTATAAACCCCCATTACATAATATATCATCTAAAGAATACGTGTTATCTGTAACCCTTTTTCACAATACTATATTAGTAGTGGTCAGCAATATTTTCAGGGACTATTAACAAAATATCAATTTTGAAAAATATAGACCATCTGCTGAAAACAAATAACAGTATTCAGCGAGTTAAGTTTTCAGAATGCCTTTTCATGCCTCATGGATTCTGTGTTTGATTTGATGCATCATAAATCTGAAATAACTTTAAATACATGGAGAATATGTTTTATTACAGAATAAACTTCGTTAAAAATGGATTAATATACATTGTTTTTTTACGAATTTTATTTAAAATGTCTCCCAAACTTATTACGACAGTTGGTACTTGATTTTTTTGCGAATAATTGGTTCCTGAAAACATGTGCAAACGTTGAATATTAGAAAGGTGAGTGTGAAAAAAAAATATTAAAAATTATGTTTTAAAATATTTATTCATCAATAAGATGTTATCGCCCGCTGTCAGGTGTTTTATAAATAATAAATTTGTCAAGAGTTAGTTGAATAGCACCCTTTTTTTCTTTTTTTGTGAAAGAGTTCTATAATAAAAGTCTTTCTCAATCGCACTACGTATTTTCCATTGGCTTAACATTCTTTGATGATAATCAAAAATTTGTTGAGATTCATGAAGACTTCACCTTTCATTTAGTCCGAAAGTCTCCAATGTTGCTTATTCGGTTCCATATATTATAGTTCTTCCATAAATATCATAATACAGAACCACCGTCTTGCCAATTATCTTGATGGCCTGATCCATTTTGTCCTCATATAATATCGTTGAAACGCCTCCTGCCACTACGTCTTTGAGCCCTAGTGACGTTATAAGGATAAGGATAAAAAAAAATTAATGTGTGAAATAGCTAATTGCTTGAAAGTAGAACGTGCAAAAATTGAGGATCGACTGTATTCAAATTTATGAAACACAGTAATAAGAATCTCATACTAATTTATTGATCAGTAGAAATATTCCAATATTTTAAGTTAACTGTTTATAGAGAGAGAGAGAATATTTGAATTGGAGTGATATGGAAATAAATACTAAATTTAATTATAAAAATACTGATAAAATATAATACTTGTACATGCATTTAACAATTTTGTATGTACTTCTATTACATTTAGCAATATTGTATGGTCAAAAAGCTAATAGACATTTGCGGTTTTTTTGTTAAAGATTTTTTTTTTCTCTTTGTTTAAATTTAATGACTTCATGTTTTATCGTTTTAGTTGAATTTTTTTGAGTGTCACTCTCAATTTTACTGTCGTAACATCGCTTAACTTTTGGTACAAACCAATTACCGTTTCGTCTCTTTTTCTGTACATGGTTACCCGAGTTTTTCTATATTCTCAATATATCTCAATCAATCTTCGTTGAACATTTATTAATCCTTATACAATTTGTCATACTCGCGATAATTGCGTATAAATCTCAAATTCTCTGTAAATTGTGACAACAGAATATTGTAAGCGGTAATAAGGTAGTAGTAATAGAGAAATTGTATACAAAATAAAAAAAGTTTATATTATGCAGCCTTCAAGATTTAAACGTTTTCGTGATTAATGTTTTATCATTATTTCTACCAAACAAACGTGGATTACCTTAATATCTATTAATATCTTAATATATGTATAGTTTGTATTTAAAATTCAGTGACTTATTTTTTATGAAAATATATGAATATATAAAAACGTAAATAAATTAACAAACGTAGATAAAATACAGTATCTATCAGGAAAAGTTGTTAAAGGATGTAGGTATGAAATGGTTATGACGATGACAAAATAAATAAATGGGAAAAGATATTCATTAAAATAGCCATATTTATTTTGAAAGTTATATTTATATTTCTTTGATATTTATGTAACAATTGTACTTTCCCCTTTACCTAAATATAATAATTTAATTCTATTTTAATCAGTCTCATTGTTTGCTGTATTCAGTCTTTAATAAATTATTATCAACACAAATTTTTCAGCTGGATATGTAATAATATTATAACTATTTTAATTTTATAAATAAATTAAAATAACGTATATCCAAGTACGTAAATACGATATTATAATTAAGTTTTTTTTTTTGTTTTGACATGTCATCTAACTTGCAATAACTGAATGTTCATTTTTTTCATCTTCTGAGACTATTGGTATAGTTTGAGATCCGCTTAAAATTTATAATAATATACTGAAAATATTTTTTTGTTAATAGTCTTCAATAGTTATGATTTATTAATAAATTCTTCTTGACATATAACTTCTATCCGATTTGACGCAAGTTTTTTCAACGTAATTCGATATCTAACCGTGACATAGTGCTCAGTTCTAGTGAACCAATAAGACGGATGCTAATAATATATATAATATCAAATACAATTTCAAGAAACTGGGCAAACTTATCGAAGAGAAAGTCGGAAATACTGCCATTGTGAGGCTTCATCACTGCTTCGAGGTCTGCTGATCTTGTTGCTGCTGAGAAGCTGACGGTTGTGCCAGATATGGGCCCGGTCCAGCTGCTTCGTGAAGCTTGTCCGCGTCTTCCGCTGCCACCGGGCACATGCAGGGCACTAGCTGGACATGCTGCAAGGAAACCGGGGTCAAGCTCGCCTGCAGAGGTACGCTGATTGGGATTGGTGACAGCAGCTGGTCCATAGAGACTGGACCGTATGGAGACCCCCCCTGAGAAGAGTAGAGCTTCTGACGCTGTTCATAGATGCTGGGCGAGTATCCATAGCCACGGTATGCTTGTGTCATTTGGGCCACCTGAGCGGGCATCCACGCTTTTGGAGCTGCCGATTGTCTAAAAAATATACAACAAAATCAACTACAATAAGATTTCTTAAATATTTTATTAGTAGAACATTTATCACAAATTATAAAACTTAACGCCAAACATGCTAGGGCTCATCAGGCATGTGATACTTTTCTGATGTTATACGTCTTTCATGTAGTAATGAATAATTTTAATTTTACTATTTAAATACTTTAAGTTTGTCAGATTAAATGAATATTTGACAGCATATACTCGGACGATTCTAATTTTAACTCTTCATTTCATAATATTAAATAAATATTATTCAAACAACAACATGTTAACATACATGGCCAATCACTGTATATTTTAGACTTTTTTCTTTTGCTTTTTTTTATAATGTAAAGGGTAAAATAACTAATTTGAATTATAAAATAATATAAATGCCTATTTAATGCAAAAACAAAATTCTTTTCAGTAAAACTACATAAATAAGCCCATTCTGATTTATCAAATCAAGTCATGTCCTTAAGTGGCCGATTACTGTATAGTTTACCCTATTAGTAAGTTATTAGTGTTTTTTTAGTATCAAAAGACCACACAACAAAATTATAATTCTTATTTTATATACATATAAGTAAGGATTATAAAAAAACGTACTGCAAAAATGCCATATATTACACGTTTCATAATATTTTAACATCAATGGAAGATATGTATTTTAATCAAAATGGCAAACAACACCATGCATTTCATATAACATATATGTATATACTCACACACTTTAATTTGTAATTCTAGGCAGTATTTACAAAAAAAGCGTATACTGCATAATCCTTAGAATAAGATATAGATAAAAATAAGAATGAACAGCTTAATTCTTAAAGATGAATAAAAATTACACTAAAATATATAAGCCTGTTACGTCCTAATTTCCCCTCACTGAATATTAAAATATATTTCGATTAAAAAAACCTAAGCCATCTCTGCATAATACAAATATTATTCTTCCAAAAAATTCATTCATTCCATTGCACAAATGAAACACGTGCTACAATATGCATAGTATCAAAAATTGAATAGTATTTATATGATTAATATAAAGGCATTTACAAAATTTTATGGATTGCGATAAGTATTTATAAAATTAAGCAAAGCCATTCATAGTTCGATAACGATATACAATATTACATAGTGGTCCGCCGGTGGTAGAGATTGCTGTTTGAATCTCAATTGCACAAAGATGTTTTTATAAGCTTTTATTTAATTTAAGGATGTAGAACTGGATACTTAATTAGTAGAGCTATTTATTGGCTGATAACACATTTTTGGGAAAAAAGCCCTCCAAATAAGTCTTCACGTGGCGAATATTCATATATTATATTATTGAGTGTACATCTTCATATTGTACATATTGTGATCCACTTTGTGATAAAAAATACTTAATGATTATTAAATTGTTTACATTTTTTTATAGAATGATTAATGTTTTGTCCGTTGTTTACGATCTCTGATTTTATATAAGTGCTTCGATTATTTCGTGATCAACTTCAGGTGCGTTATAAAGCTATCAAAGAAATAAAATACTAATGTGGGAATCTTACCCAAACTAAAATAAACCATAAAGTTTATTATGACTAAACGTCCCAGCGTCGGTAAAAATATATATATATCAGAAAGTATCCCTACTAATAAAAAGTCGTAAATTGTTCAAGAACTTAGAACCGTCAAATGATGTACAAAACCAGTTTTGGTGAATCTTCTTAAAACATAATAAGAATGAAGATTTCATTGATAAGGGTCAAACAAAATCCCGACCGGGACTACATCAAACTGTTGCGGCTTTTTGAATACTAATAAATGAATAAATTTTATAAATATAAGTTACTGTATTATTTTAAGTGATTGGAGCATATAAATTCTAACAATATTACCATCGTATTTTTTCACTCGTTTTGGCCAATATACTAATGGATTCACTTAATGACAAAAGCGGACATCATAAAAGATATCTTATAATATACCATAATATAGTAACCATCTGCTATAAAAATGTTTCATTTGATACCTCGTTTAGATACAAAAGATATTTCATTTAATAAAACGTTGGTTAATTATAAATAAATCCATTTCGTTATGTGTAATACTCAATATGATTGTTTAATTAAATACTATTTTCCATAACTATCAAAATGTACATTTTAGTATATTTAGAATTTTTTGATAGCAAAAAACAAATACATAATTATACAAGTCTATAGACATAAATACGCTTGCAATATTAAAAAATAGTTAATAAATGGGGTTACAGAAATTTGAAAAAAAACTATGTATTTAATATGCAAAATTTGTCTACCTTAAATATATTCAGTACCACATTATAAAGAAATATGTGAAACCATTTATAATTATTCGATGATTTGTTATTTCTTTATTTGTATAAGAATATATATTGTATGGTCTTGACTAATTATTTAAAAAAATGCTATTGGCTTAGGGCGTTATTTATGAAAGATCTAATAAAACCTAATAATTTTCTGTGTTTTAGATACGGCAAAAAATTTGCATAATGCTTATGTTGGTACAAAGTTAGTAATTCTATATTCCGGCACTAAGCTACCCATATAAATATTATAATGTTGTATGTATATATATATGTATCCACTATAAAAAGGAAAACGAAAGAAGTTCTCAGTTTTTCCAAAAAAGGCTTTTTTAAATAGTCACACTGTATACAACTTAATATACGTTCTACCAGAAAGGTGTAAGCTGCAAATGTCGAATTAGGATCTAGTTTAACATTTAAGTTTGCAAAACGTTGTCCTGTGAAAATTGCGACCAGGAAAAAGGATTTGTTTTACTTAAATAATCAATACCACACTGGCTTACTAATTAAATTGTGATACATGTAATATTTTCAAACAATATAATTGATTCATTACTAGTGATTATTCGAAATACTCATAATCCTTCAATATAATTTAATTTAACATATTCATATGAAAATGAATGGATTAGGTCACGTTTCAACACATTACATAAAAATAAGAGTTCGCAACTGTACTGTTTTTATTTTGAACTATAAATATATAATACATGCATAGCAATGAACTTAATAATTAGGATATATAAAAGAAGCTATTCTAGAACAGGAAATAAATTCGTCAGAGCATAATTCTGGAAAGCTTTAAATTACAGGAAAAAAATTACAACTTTAAAAGTTATGAAACTGTGCAATTTTCGCTTGAGACACAATTTAAATACATTCATATGATATATATTATGAGCATTCAAGTAATATATTGCTGATATATAAATATTTATAATGATTCATAATATTATTTTATATTAGAGTGCTATACTTACGCAGGTTCAGCTCCCCAGCGAAGGAAGAATGCATCTCCTAAGCCGATGAAAGCTAATGCCACAAAAAGGTGAAACTGGAAATAAATAAAAAAGTATTTTCTTAGAAAAAAGAAACAATCCACGTTAAACGTAACCATTTATGATTCGTGAGTATAATTTACTCTGCTTTGAATCGAAAACATTAATCCGATAGTAAATTAAATTGATAAAATGTATTATAAAGTTATGACAAATTTATTTTAAAGTGATTTTACTTTTTTTAGTTTTAAGATGTATATCAAACCAGTTTTTTCGTGTGAAACGTTCGTTTGGTCGTATACACACACATATATATATATATATTGTATTCAATATTGTTTTAATTAATATGTAAAAAATGCCCAAGGAGAGTTTGTAAATATTTTAGTAACAAAATTGACCACTTTAAAGCACTATATATTCGTTTTATAGGACCACCGTTTTATTGAACGTACGAATTAACACAACTGACACAAATAACCTATAAACATACCGTAAAATTTAGTTATTTATTTAGTAAAATAGATATAGTTAAAATATAAACGCTTGCCATATTTAATAAAATGCAAATATTGATAATAGATTGATAATTAATTCACCATGTAACTCGCTTTGCAAACACTGCTAAATTATTTATTTTGTTATAAAAATATGGATATCGCAAAATCTTCGACTGCCTATTTTTAAATAAATATGACATGAATAATTAGAATAAATACTTTGAATGCTACGTCGCCGCAGAATGGCTTAACAAAATCAATGGGAAACTCGAAATAATGTTGCATACATTTCAAACCAAATAATTTTTATGTACGATAAATTTTGCAGCATATAGATTTGGATAAAAAATCAATCAGTGCATCAAAAAAAAGACAACATGCAAGCAATACTACATTAACATATTAACTAACATTTTATGTTTATCTTGTTTTTCATTGACTTATATAATATTTTTATTTAATATTAACTATAGCAATATTAAACATTTTATCGAATATCCATTTTTATCTAAAATTTGGATTAATCACTGTGTTTGAAACTTCTGCACTTCATTAAATGATTAGTTTTTTGTTTTCAATGTTGAAGTTTATGGGAATCATATTCGTTAGGAGAATTTTTGTCGATCGAAAACATCAATAAAAGGCTAACTTTTTTCTCTTGAATGTTGTATCATTTTTCAAATGAAAAGTAAGCCCAATAAATAATACAAATTGTAACAGGTAAATTATATTATAATACACGGATTTTATTTCACTTGTTACGCCAATTTATTGTTACTTTAATCAATGCAGCCATCGGAAATAGCAATAAGGTAGTAAAAACAGTATATCGTGATTTAATATATTATTTCTAAAATATCTTGAACGTGATTTATTTCAAATGACACGCATGCACATTTTATGTAAATAATATTAACTTAGTATCTTATAATATGCACAATATTGATTACATCGAATTCAACACGAGACTTCATAATTTTAAAGATCAGTATTTTCACAAACACTATATTCTTTACTCTCACCATGAAATTTCATTAAAATATTATTTTCGCTATAAAAAATTCCGCTAAATGATTAGTTGTGTGACTATTGTATTATTTAAAGGGTTGTAAAAATATTTTCACCGTGCAATTATTTAGGGGTGTATTTCCAAAGTGAACTTATTCCACCATGCCTAAAGTTTTAAAGAGAACATTTTGAACCAGTATTTTTTGTATAAATATCTACATAGAATGTTTTCAATGCTCATTTTTCTTTTCAATATTTTTTAAATTGATTTTTCTTCTGGTTTACATGCAATATGGTATGTAATTATATATAACATACACTCGAAATATACTTAAATCTTCTCCTTTAAATTTTAATGTGATGGAATAAGTTCACTTTGGTAATATATCCCTCAATTATGAACTGATGATTGATTTCACTGAATTATGCATGTATATTTAATGGTCACAAAATTATAAATCCTAAATAGTTAGAAACTTTATTTGGTAATTAATGAATTTGGCGATATTGTAACCGGCATTTTTAAATGAATAAATTGGAAATATTTTATGTAAAAATATAGAAATATTAATTTAAATAGCTATAACAACAAAATCAACCAATGGCGTTTGGTAAATATTGATATTAAACTTCTGTGAATAATCGTATAATAGATAAATGTATATTATATATTGATAATCCATATCCATACAAATATCAAATTCTTTATCGGAAAAATATTTATTTATTTATATTTGTTATATTTCATCATAACATACTAAATATAAAATAGATCGAATAATGAAATGAAATATACTTTTTATTTCAAATGATTATAATGAAAATGATATTTTATTATGATTACTATTATTAAGAATTTGTGTTTTTCTAATTTATTTTAAAATGTATTACATTTTTACTTTATATACGGAGTACATGCGAATGTTTAAAAATTGTGAATACTTTAAAAGTGTTATCTTTTATATATCCAAATATATATTTATATCTAAAAGTAAAATACAATAAAACATTCTTTACAATTCTTAATCACCATACAACTTTAGTAAAATTCAAATTATCTTACCGAGATCCTTATATCCGTATTCATTGCACAAAGTATACGACGACGTCCTAGATAAATCGAAAAGGCCGCAAGAAAAAATCACAATATAGTAATTGAAATTTAGTTATTTAAATATTTCGATTTTAATATGGAGAATGAAGTAGAAGTATATTGAGCGGTATAATCACTCGGGAGTTTGAAAGAGGATATGTCTTATGCACAGGTGAGTTTCGGGCTTTATAGAGCCCTCCTTTGGTTACCGCCCTCTGCAGTCCTTAACACCTTCACCTCCCGTTATACTATTATCAGATAAGGAATACACTTACCGCAGTAGACTCATCTTCAACTCCCGAACAACTTAAACAATATTTTCAAATATTATATAAACAATAAAAAATGAAAAAATATTATAATAATTGACACTTCGCAATTTTCAGTGTGGCTACTAGTGAGTGAGATGGTTTCTGTTTTTTTTTCGAGAATGTTTGATATCTTTAAAATATTGTTATTATTATTTTGAAAGTTAGCAAAAGCAAAAAAAAATAAAAAAAAATTATTATATAAAATTAAAAACGATAGTCATTCCTAATTAGTTGACAGCTTCGCTTAAATTAATATTTGTGAAAATGATTTTTCGAATAAAATATTACGTAAATAAACGTCTGTTTTTATTTTCAAGCTTTTGATTTTCAAAAAAAAATGAGGTGTGAATTCGAGATTATAATGACATATATAACGACAAAGTATTAGTAAAATAAAACGTAATCGTCGATCAAAGCGAGTTTGAGACGGATGTCGGACGAATGGTGCAGACATAACTGGCTAGACATAAATTAGTATATATGTATCTTTATTTAGATAATTATTATATATTGCGATGGTATTGAACATGTTAAAGAGTCCATATGAACAGTTAGTCTATTTCAAAATGTATGTGCCGTGTTATATGTATCTTAAGTATATCCAAACGGATCCATTAATTCACCCGGCTTACCTGCCTCACTTGTTTTGATACGTGCCTGTTTTACCGCTATTTTAAAAAAATTGTACATACACAAATGTTTTCATAAAATTCCACAGTTTTCGTTCATTATTCGGTATGTGATCTCAAGGGCCATCATGTTGCATTATCAAGGGAAGTATTGTCAACGGGGAAAATTGTGTATTTTTTTAAATATTTTATTTTTTAGTAAAGTTTTATCAACTAAATTAAATGAAAAAGTAAAAAAACTTCAGCTAAAAAAATTTGGACGTGCTATAATTGTTGACATACTGTGCTTTTCATGAATATGTTTCATATACATTTTGTAAATAGTCGAAGATATCTATAGATAGAAGTCTTGCCTCGATAGACTATTGAAAAAAGTTAGTTTAATATTTTAGTATGCGACTTGAATACTTGAAGATAATCATTGGGTTGTAAATGCTAAATAGACTATTTCTCGTATTTTACCGGTCACCGGGTGTAAAAAGGTTGGTTTTTAAGATTAATTTAGATTCAGTAAGTGACATGCAAATTTAGTATTTTGGAAAGTTTCAGTTGGGTAAGCTTTAAGCATATACTCTCGATTGATTTCGGAGAAATCAAAAAATTACATTCATATTGTATCTTAAAATAGAAATATTCTTTCAATATAAAAATATTAAGAAGTTTTTATTGATTCTTTTCAAGTTCGAAAAGCCTTCATCCAAAAATAAAATAATTTAATAAAGTTAGATTACAGGTGGGAAAGGAAAATAACTGAACTGTCGCTTCTTACTAAACTTGCAGTGAACCTGTTCTTAACGGAGCTATTATTTTCATTTTTAGCATAGGCATTTTAGCGACGACCGTTGGAAAATTCCCGCGGACTGGCGGTTGAGAGCCCCTGATCTAAATTACACTTTTTCTTCGTCCTCTCCCTAAGTAATGTATAATATCGACACTACGTGGTGCCTTCACGAATACCCATCATTAGGTTTCTCACATTCTCCCAAATTATTAATACATTCTGTAAATAGTATAATAATTATCGGCTTTCCAGGATACCGAAATCCGCCTGACCAAGAAAATAGCTAGATTAGGTCGACATTCGCAGCACATAAAAATAACTCTTGGTATTTAAACCTGTGTGTATGGACGAAATAGCGACAAAATGATTTTGGGACGTACTGTAACATAAATGCTATATTTTACATCGACGGAGTACTATTAACTTACCTGGAATATTGGTCCGCAGACTTGTAAATTTAATAAATTTAAGTAACTACTTTTTATCTCAATTATTCGATAATTACGACATTACATAGCACAAACGTCCATATGTCCTCCTCAAATCCTCTTTAAGGCCTCTGTATAATCTAGTAATCTCGAAGCAATCGTTTCTACTTCTTATATGGCTGTTAAATTGTTACTTTTAGATTACAATCAAGTATATCCCTAATTATTATACCATAAATATTATTCGACTAGAAGTAAAATTAATTCCCTTATAGCATATTGTATTTTGGGTTCACTCGTACTCGTTTTTTTTTAATTCTACAGTATTATTATTGTCAGCCTAACGATATGTATTTTTCCAACGATTCTGTTGTAAACATTGCTGGGAAATAGCTATGATTTTTTTATTCGTCTAAGCATTAATTGAGGCGTGGGAGTTAATAACAAACGTCATAAATCAATGTTTTTGATGTGCTTATTAATTACTACATTGCAAACATGATCACTCTTAGTTTCAAATCGATAAAATTGCTCTTCGAAATGATGCTATATATTAAAAAAAAAACAATTTTCTAATGTGTTCAGTTATTCTACAGTTAACTTAATACTCGACAAAAAATCCGGCATTTCTTTATTTGCATTGTAAACATGTAGAGGGCTACGTGAAAAAAAACTATATGCATAATTTTTTCGCACTGTGCTCGTCATTGATGTTTCGTAGACAAAAATCCTAAATTTCTTAAAAAGTGAATGGACATTGAAGTTTTTCGTAAAAATATTAATTATAATTGTTTAATTGCAGTGTTTATGGTTTTGTCGACATATTTTATAAAAATCTTTTTTCGATTGATATTTCAAATAAAAATTGGGTGTAATTAAGCAGAAGAAGCCAAGCCACAATATTGAAATTAAAAATTTTCATTTTATTGCATACAATATTTCGAAAACATCAATACTTTAACATGACAAAAATAACCAATCAGAAATATACACCCAGAAAAAGTGATCGCTGTTTTTTCTAACCCACAAACTAACAATTTAAAAAAATATCCACAGAACGTACATGTAGTTTTAACGTTTTCGGATTTAAAGCTTAAATACAACGTTACTTAATTACAAAGAAACTTTTGAATACACTTATTCTAAATTATAATGATGATCATAATGCCACATTCAAATTTTTTTCAATAATGTCCATATATATTGTTGTATTGTAAAAATTGTGTTGTAAAAATACACTGAATATAACCGATTCCAAGGTTCTATGGGCAAAGACTTATATAATATTAATAAGTACAAAATGATTCAAATTTTAATTAGCAGAAAACGTCCAACCCACAAAGCATTATATAATCTAGTAATCAGGAAAGGTGTAGTATATGCCATGCAATATTATCAGTCAAGTCATACTAAATCTTACTTTGTTTCTGAATATTTTCAATCGCGTTTTTCTCGCAATCGATAGATTGTGGCATGGGCGCCTTTTGCTTAACTACGTTAAATTATGAGTCAATCAACGGTATCAGTATTGTGTTTTTTCCAAAAACCACATCCGCACTAAATAAATGTATGTAAAGAGTTGGTTCCAGTTGATGTTTGGTTGCGACATCTATCGATATAATCAAAATAAAATATAAAGCTTCCGACCGATTACAATGAAATTTAGCAACTATGGTTCGAGTGTGCGCTAATTTGCACGAGAATATTGACTACAATATTATGTTATTTCATGGCCAAACCACACCCACACCTTATTCCATCAGAAATATGGAGAAAGTTAAAAAGCTGTTTGAAATTCATAATTTGTCTTTTGGATTGCCTGTCAGTCACTTAATAAAACTCCGAGCAATAATTGCGAAAATAAAATATTTGCAACTGTGGCAGCGTGCGGATTCTAAATAAATATACAAACAATAATATTTTTAAAGTAAGTAACACAATTTAATTGTCGACGGAATACATTCATAATTCATATTCTCATTTTTAGTGTTGTGACGTATAACGTGTAAGACCTTCATCACAGAGCAAAATAATGTGATTTTTTTATATTTTTGTCATTGCAAAAACTTGATTTAGCATTATGAAAAAAATTATTCACAAAAGGAACTTTTATTATTATTGTCCCTTTTTATGGTCACATGAACTTGTTATTTACTTAAGTCACTAATAATAAAAAACCTGGACAAGAAAAACTTTTTTTCTCTAATTACGCGTGAAAGGAAAAATATTTTTTTTCTCGCTATATTCCTTTTCTGGTTTCTTTCCTAACGATTAACAATAATCGATTTGCTAAATGGAAATATACGTTTATATCTTTTAAACCATTTCATGCAATATTTATTAAATATGTTGAAACATATACATTGAAAGAAAATTAAAATTACATATCTAGATGTAATTATTATTCCAGTTATATACACGATTCCCTTGTGTTATTTTTTTGTAGAGACTTTTTTTATAAATTGGCAAGTGGTGGGGGTCTCTTCGGTTAGCGTAGTTGGTAGCGCGTGCACCTAGTGATCCGGGGAATGCGGGTTCG
>JAGVSQ010008625.1:0-14248 GCA_022683975.1 Rhyacophila evoluta | reverse complement strand
TTAATGTATTAAACTTATAATTTGTGATATTACAACATGTATAAAGTAAATAAGTGAGTAAATAAGTACATCAAATTTAATTATTATTCACCGAACGTAATCAGCTATTTGTGGTAAAATCAAATTTTATATCTCTTAATTATTTCCCATGTGGCGTAAAGCTTAGCGTGCGCGCTTTGCGATCCAGGGCATGTGATTTCAACTCTCATATGTGTCGGATTAAAAAAAAATTAGGACTGGATGCCAGTTGAGTTGAGCAATTGTCTGACTAACAATTCTCGTAAAATAAAATCTGGTAAGACATGTCTTTATATTGTGGAGATCTATACTTTACTTTTGGAGTGGATGCCCTCACGCTGTGTAGATCCGTATGCTCGAATTTGGGTGCAAATATGGTATATGTATAAAAAATGATTACAAGTACTATAAGCTTGCAAATCATTTAGACTTACTGATAGTAATGGTGCATTGATAAACATGGAATTATATGAAAATTTAGAAGAAAATGCTTTTTGTATTTATTAATGGAAAGAGACTTTGTTGAACGAATTGGTTGAGGAAGGAAAGGCTCAAGAGAGAGTTTTTGCGAAAGAAATTTTTCATTACATTATTCGTGAAGAAGTAATTCTGTGATATAAAGATGTGTAACTTGAAAATTAAATAATCAAGATGACAGGAATCGATTTGCGATACAAAACAGTTAAAGAAAAAAAATGGTTGCGACTTACGTATATGATATCAAAATTAATATGAATATATTTTAAGCCATGTGTTTATGTTGGTTTCAAAACACGCGAAAAGATTTTATATGCTATAATATTATTGTTGTTGAATCTTTTGATTTTTGAATTGAACACTTTTTCGTGATAATTGAAGATATTTCTTGGTTAACGTGAAATCTCACATCTGAAGGAAGTGATTATATACACGTGTGGAGTTAATCTCTTTTAAATATGTACTTCAAAATGTGGGTTGGCGTACTTTTATTCTTTTCTGAAATTATCTAATAAAATCGTTTAATTTCATCAAATCAGATGAAGCGACTAATGCGTCTTCTTCTTTGAATATTCACAAATCATCAAAAAAAAGAAATTTATTTATTATTCTCTCATTTCAAAAGCATTACGGTGTCGCGGAACAGGTCAGTATTCAGAATTTAAAGTAAATATAGTGACGTCAATATATTTTTTTAATTGAGTCAAACTGGTAGCCGATGAATAAATGAGTGTGCTTTAGTGTCTTGGAGGTTAGGGTTTCAAACCTTACAGCTGCTTGATATTTGAGAGAGTAAATAAAATTTGAAACTGAAAAACTGAATTTACAATAGGCTGGTTTTAATAACCAATTCTAAGGAAATCTAAATTCCAGCGATCCATTTTGGGATGGACATCTTTATACTGCAGAGATTTATACACTCATACTTTCAAAGAGGACATGTTTTAAAAGAATTTATACATTTGAAAATATTGTACTATACTGCATGAAAGAAAAGTAAAATTTATTTTATAAATACTACAAAATAACTATTAACGCTGCGTGATGATATAATATATGTATAGTAGTTGTCATTGTGAAACAGTACTTTGGAGTTTATCCTTGTATAAAAAATATGACATACCTTTTAAATTTGTATTACAGGAGTCATGAGAAAAACCATTTTCTACTTTCTTCTGTTTGTGTATTGTTAATTTTCATCCATGCCTGCTCCAAGCGTGAATTATATAAGAAATACAAAAAAAATTCTTGACAGATTATTTTTAGTTAGATTATCGGCTAATTAACATTTTTTACGCAACTACGAGATTTAAAACTGAAGCTCCAAGGGTCGCCCGCTCGCCTGCAATATTTTTTTAAATTCACTTTGATGAGATTCTTACAAATCGTATTTCAAAAATATCACATGAATACTGGTGTCCATTGGGTGGGCTATATTTTAAGGATAGTAGATACTTAAATATCTGATGATTGATGTATTATTATATCATAAAAAATGCAAAGAGAAAAAGGTTTGAAATGGAATAATTGAACTATCTTAAAATATATACAGCATTGCAAAAAGGAAAAAAGAAGATGAAACAATGAAAGGAATTTATGTCAAAGGAAATAGTTTGGGAATATTTCTCGTATGCGTTTGATACTCGCATTAGGTGAATATGGGTCGATGATAACATAAAAAATATCTAATAATATTTGTGATTTGATAGCGGCCAAGAATATCCTCATTACGCGTCTGATCGTCTGAGTTATACGCTTCACTGACTTCTTATTCCGGCTGATTTCACATATCATTCAGTATCTGTTTGAGAATAAAAACAAATAACATATTTCACATTTTCCGGGTAATTTATGATAAGCACAAACAGTGCTACGAATGAAATAATCTTGAAATTATGATTTTATCTTACTAATAAATTAATAATTTAATACGTATGGTAAACGTTGAAATATACGAATTTTATAACATAAGTAATGTTTATTATGATTTTCTTTCCAATGGCTGAAAAAAATGTAGGTTTTGATCGCAGAGCTTAAGAACTTAAACTTTACAGCTGTAAATGTGGAACTAGATGGACATTGGATTAAATCACCCAATCTTTTACATACCATGCGCCATTTTTTTCACATTTAATTTAATTTTTTCATATTTAAAGTTCAAATGCGCCATATCTATCAAGCCTTTTCTAACTTCTTATGTTAAACTAGATTTAATACTTGTGGTAATGTGCCAACTGTAATCATGTGATGCACCACATTAAGCAATAGATTCTCGTGAATTCAATTCAATTATTTATAAATGAATATAATTATACTTATTGTATGTATATATAAAATAAACTTTATTTATAAAATGATTTAGTTCTGTAAAATATGTATATATTTGATGTGTTGAATTGAAACCGTTTAAATTTTAATTAACATTAATTTCATTTTCTATGTTTAATAAACGTAAGTCTTAGAGTATGTTTGGCTTTACAAAATTTTTCCCTCGATGAGCTTTCTCGCTTCAAGTACACAAGAGTGGCATTCTACCCTCTTGACTTCTATACCTACACGTCCTGAAAGTCTAAAACCGCAGCTGTGGTAGCCAAGGGCCCCAAGCTAGTCTCTAGTAACATACTACATAACAGATTTAACAATCGTATAACTACTTTGCGCTCTAGCTTTTATAAACCAAAAGGCTTAGATTCAAATATAGTTTCACAAATTTTCCCCTAATATTTATAAAATGGGTTTAAATCTAGCAAATTTTTCGTGTATTGTTTAGCATGTTATATATTTTTAAGTAGTACTTATTATCATGCATATATTTGGCTTATATGGTTTTCTAACAACTTCCTTTGTACCAAATCATTATAAGCACATCAAGCAAATGCCCATTTATATGTTGGTGTGAACATTGCAAAAAAGAAAGAAAAGATAAACACTTTTGTTCATTTGATCAATTATTGTCGGGTGTACTTTATAAGTAATGTTATTAATGTAGACATTTTTCAGGATATTTAAAATAAAGACATTTGTGAATATCGAATATAGAATTGGATTATAATAAAATTAATTTATTACTTTACAGATAGGCAGAATAAATTGATACAAATTAAATATACTAAAATAAGTTGTAAAATTTTTCAGTAACATATTTTAATTTTTCTGTTCTACGTGTGTAAACAGGTAATGATTTTAAAAATGTATTTATTTTTTTAACTTTGTTGAGTTATGACTTGAATGAGGGATCAAATTTTCTATACAGTTATTTTATATTGTGAAGAATTGTCCATAATTACCTCATGGATTGTCAAAGTAAATGTTTAATTTATTTATTTAATAAATCATTGAATATTTATTATCTATATATATATGATTTTCTCATATTTTAATATAGTACAACAATAATGTGTAAGTCAAAATAATGATAACATGATGCATTTCATTACTTTAGAAGAGTTCATAATCATTGTATACATTTATTGTTGGTCATAAATAATAGCAAATAATATTTAACCAAATTAAAAATTGTATTAATTGTAATTTTATGGAAACTATTTATTCTTATTTCAGCAATAACGAATAATATTATTTCTTGAACTTCTTTGATAACGCAAGGAAAGCTTTTACATCACTGAACGATAAAAATAGTTAGTGTACATTAAGGAAAAACGTATGAGAACCAAGTGAGCTTTTTAAACTGTAGTATACACAGTCACTGGTGGCTCGAATGGGCGACTACACTGTGATTAGCCATCGGGATAAAAACCCAGAGGAGCTTTCTCAAATAAAGTTTAAAATTTATCTCTGCCTTGATTTTTAAATGGTTACAGTAGAAAATGTTTTTGTTGTTATAATAAATGATAATTGTTGTAAAAATACTGCTTGGATTTTACCATTCATAAAAAATGTGTGTTTGACTTATTGAATGTTTTTGTTGAACTGAAAGTATACACGTAAGAGGTGCATTTGTAGAAGGAAGTTGGTCATTAATTGGTATCGCATATATGATATTATGTATCTTTCCTTTAATTTTTTGAAATGTTAATACAACAATATGCACGAACGATGTATAGGCAGGTACCGTCCGAGATTTATATACCTAATATATATTCAACTATTATTTTAAACATCAATATAATAAAAGTTAAATATAAAAAACATGCAATTCTAAAAATAAATCCAAATATCATAGTTTTCTTAATTCAATCTTAATATTAAGTATTTAGTTTCTCTGTTGGAAAAATACTGATAATTTTTCTAACATCAGTTGTCTTTGATATCTTTTAAGAATTCGGTTATTATCATAAATTAAATAAAACTTTGCTTAAAATATAATCGTAGTTAATTGGTAGATTTATGAAAAAATAAATAAACCCGTAAAATAAGTAATGAAAGCAGTATCTCCATTCTAGATTCAATTATTCCTTTTATGTCATTTCACTATTGCACATCATGTGAAAGATATTAAAGAAAATTAAATGAATTCTCCGTATCTTATGTTAAAATATTTATAGATTTTAAAATATCCCTAAGAGACCATTAATTTCAACCCAAAATGTTTTCAAGATTCCACTGCATAAAGATATCGATCGTTAAAAGTAAGATTAAAATTTTAAATGAAGCACAGGGGTAATTGAATTTATCGAAAATTCCTAAAATTTTAATTTGTATTAAAATAGTGTCATTAGATGATAATATTAATCAAACAAAAAGTTGATATTTAAAGTAACCATCTAAATTTTTTATTGAATGCATAAAAACATTAAAAGATAAAATATTAATTTTTTAATGTCTCCCGGTGGTCGATGATTAAGTGCGCGCGCTTTAATGCCCGATATTGTGAAATCAAATACCATCACAATTCAGATTTTTAAAAATATTTTAAGATACAGGACTAGATGCCCATTAAGTTGACAAATATATTGGCATCCAATTTGTATAACTCTTTACAGTTCTGACTTTTATGTATTTCATTATTTAGAGAAACGACATCTAAAAAATGCAAAGATTTATATGCTACAAATTTAGAGTGGAAAATGGCAAAAAAATGTTGTAAAATATTGGATACATTTAGTTATTTTTAGGCATTTTAGGAGCATGGAGGGAAAGAAAGTTACGATTAGTTCTCTACTATCGCTAAGTAGGCGGCAAGCAATGTTTTCACATTAATCAATAGTTACTTAGCAATTTCGATTTACCACAATTCGTTGGAGAAGTAATGTGAAGTCGATTAGAGAAAATGGCTACCTCAGAGTCTATAATTCAATCATGATATTAAGCATTTTATAGCTTACAATATTTTTACAGAAATAATTCACTTAGTTTTATCTTCAGATGGTTATATTGTCACCAAATTAATACAATGGCCAGTTGTAAAAGCTGAACGAGTCATAAAAATCAACATTTGAAAAAACCTGATGAATGAAATTAAATCTATTTTTTTAGAACTGTGGCCAGGTAATATTAATAATAAAAATAATACTGTAAAGTGTAAAGCATTAAATGAAATAAATTAGTATGGACAAAAAAAAGGTTTGCTCTCCTGAAAAATGGCCGATTTTGACATACCACAGTGTTCTTTTGGGAACGCGACATATTTAATTAAACGTCACGTGCAATACCCTACAGTTCGTTAAACCTGTGTCCAATAGATTCTTTAATATATATTATTAACATAGAATCTGGGAATTCTTGCCAACGTCATAAATGCGGCTATATTAAATTTCAGAAACGAATCTTTTAATAATTGTATGATATATGATGGACTTGAAGCTCCTTTTATTAATGGAGAATACATAAAACCTAATCTCATTTTTATGTTATCCAATTTTTATTTCATTCAATAAGTCTTGTGACACGGAAATAACCCTTTATACGCGATTGTCTGTTATCTTGTTACTACGCGGGCAAAAGCCCATTCGAGGAAGCAATAAAAACAAGAAGTGTGCGGTTATATTTTAGACGAGTGAGGTGTTAAGACAATAAATTTCATCGTGTTATAGGCCCCAGAAAGGATATAAATCGATTTAAATGATATATCTTATAGGACATTAAATCTTTCCTAGGTAGAGGTATAATTTATTTCGTTTTGCTAACAGCGTGATTATCTATGGTGCTTACACGCTTGAATACAATATCTATCGCAGATAACACTGCACGGAGAGATGCAATCTACAAGAAATTGCCTACAAATCTCAAGTCATTACGTGTTACGATCTGAAGCAATTTGTTTACGTATAAAGACTATAAAGACGTATAATTTTACGATACATTCATGTGTAGGTGATTTCTATGTAGCCAGATTTTGAATTCTGATTTCTTTACCGATAAGATACTTACATTTGAACGTGTCTTTTCCTTTCCGAATATGTTCCAAGGGGACAATGACGACACTATACGACGACGCATAAAGAATTCTTTTTGATACACAATGTTTTTCCCAAATAATGCCTGTATTCTGTAGCTTTGTTTAAGGCATCTTGGTAAGTTTCATGAAATAAGTGCATACGACAATTGCGCATATACACGTTGCGCAGTATGATAAATGCACACAAAACAATTGCACACACACACACATTTTCATATAGAAGTATAATATTAAGCACATAGTTAAATAAATATGTCGACTGTAGAAATGCAAAAAGACATAGCCCTCAGGTTCTTCAGAATAGTTTTGTCAATATTACAATTTATACAACTTAATACGTTTTATCAAAAATTTATAAGTTGCAAATATCAAACTGGTATCTGAATTACTAAGCTTTAAGTTTTAAAACAAGTAAAGCGTATGAAATTTGCGACGAGGAAAAAGGACTTCTACCACATAAATTTTAATGGTTTTCATAGATAACTTTTTAAATTAATATCAAACTGATAATATGCCAGTTTTGGTGCTTATAAACTTAGGTTGTGTCTATTAAATATTTCACTTCGGCCCAAAATCATTAAACGTACTTTTTTATGCCTCCTGTAAAATTTGCTTCACTAGGATTACGTCTTTTTTAAATTATAGGCTTATGTTATATGTATATAATGTATAAATATATTTAAAAAAAGCAATATGAAGATTTGGGATAACAAGAAAGAGTGCCAACCGTGAGAGTTAGACAAATCCTATTCATGAAATCTATAGAATATCATCTATTTAAACTCACTTTCGCTGATGTGAAAGACAATTATACCTTAGAAAATTTCATTTAAATATAGAAGAACGTCTATATAATTGAATTTATGATATATAGTTTACTAGCAAAATTCTTACTCACTTTTATTTTTACAAAACTGTTAATATTATATAATTTACTTAGTTCTCATGGATGTAAACGATATTAATTAAAAAAATGTTTATCATTTGAAATAAAAGATGACTAATCACATTGGATTATATGAAAACTGTTAGTTCGCGTATCGCTGCAAAATTCATTTACTATTAGTGTTTTATATTATGAGACTTCGGAGAAAAATACGTGCGCACCTCTTTATAAATCCCTTTAATAGACTCTACAGTAATTTCCGACCTCGTAATATTACATTTCATTAGATCACAAAGTTTTGCAGAGAATGTTTCAACTTAACAGCTAGTGCATCGGTCGATTTAATAGACAATTTCATCGAAATAATAATATAATTTCATATTAAACTCATTGAAATGTGTTGTTTTGTAGGTATTATACTTTGGAGCCAGTGGTTGCAAGTTTTAAGCTTGAAATTATATATATATTTTAAGAATCTTAAGATGCACAACTGTTCAAATCGACAACCAATTCTCATTAAAAGATCTTATAAAATAAATCTTTCTATCGCGGATGTTCATGTATTATATTCCGTCGGTATAATGGTTATCTTTATATTCTAGATATTCATATGCTCCACTTTTGGAGTAGGTACATGCTTCACCACCCTTGCACTACCTGCCATGTATCCACAACAGTTATGCGAGCGTATACCGTGGCGTAACAAATATGAGGCGCTCTTAAAAGTGCTAAAAATTTCACAGGAGCAGCTTCTCAAGACCTTGGTGAGCGTGCACTAGAGTGTGCGTGAGTCCTGTTGAACAACAAATCATGCCCTGTTAATTGATATCTAGCCTCATTGAGAAGAGATCTTCTTATTCAGCGTAAGATTTATAGCAATTTTTCACAAGTCAGAAAATTATGTTTCGTATAAACTAAGTCGCAATAGACGATCGGTCTGATAAATGGTTGAACAGACTTGAGACGCTCCTCCCTTTCAACAGATTTAGCAACGTAGTAATAATTATTTATAATATTATTTTTTTGCTTTTGTCAAGTTGATAAATACCGACTAAAATAAATAATTGAATATAAAATAAATTGACACCAAATTTTACGAAATAACGTGCTTGTATGCCATAATTTTTTTATGTTATGAAATATAATTAGGTTTGATTCCAGTAAGTGGAAGAACAGTTTACTAGCGTAATTGTGTTTGTTTTCTGTTGCTGCTTTTCAACTCAAATATGAGTTTATAAGGTATTAAAGGGGACGTAAAATGCATATACGTGTTATTAGAAATGAGATTGCACTGAGTTTATGTAGAATATGCAAGTATTGCAATTTCAATAATATTTTTCTGAGAAATTGAAAATTTTCAAACTCCCTATATGTATTGTGTTACAGCCTTTAGTTTGCGTAACTTTTACGTTCTAAATAACCAATCACAATTTCTATTGTTTGATAGTGATTACATTTATATAAAGTCTTATACAAAGTATAAACAAATACTATATACAACTGCAATATAATAATCTGTAGTATGTTATTAACGAAGTAAAATAAAATATGTTTAATCAAATTGAAATATTTGATCACTAATAAGTCTATTATGAATTTTTTTATAAGATAAAATTACCAATACGGAGAAGAGAGGTTTTTGTAAATACATTTCATTATTTTAAGACATTTAGAGTATGTAAGTAAAATATATTACGATACATTCTATGCTACCCTTAAGTATAATATATTTTTTAAGCCATGCTCGCTCCCAACGTGGAGCATATGCATCTACACAATGTGAAAATATCCACCTTGAAATAGGAGTTTTTAGTAATTTTAAACGATATATTTGATTAATTTTACATTACATTACATTTAGATTACATTAATTATACCATATTCGCTCCCAATATGGAGCATATGGATCTACACAGTGTGAAGATGCCCACTCCGAAAGAGGAGTAAATGGATCTCCGTAATGTGAAGATGTCTTGACAGATTATTTTTCACGAGAATTGTTTGTCAGACTACTTACTGTTACTTAACCCAATGAGCATCCGATTCGGCATTTTTGAGATATTTAAAATACAACAAATAGGAAGTTGAACCCGCATTCTTCGGATTGCTAGGCACGTATGCTAACAACTACGCTGTCAGGGAGACTAAGTATAATATGGTATTAGTAAAAAAATTAGACCGTATATCGTTGGTATGTGTGTATTGAAAGAATTGAGTTTTCTGTTCTATGAAGTCCTGAAAAGAGAAACTAGAGGTCAAATGTCTTGCTAGAAAATATTAACAAGTCAAAAGAGTAGATTTTATAAAGTAAACCTTTAAAAATGTTTCTGAAACACTTACCATCAAAGAATTTTATAAATTGAATTTTTACTTAAAAAATAAATCTTGAAATGTATTCAAATTGGAATCTAGTATGTTGGAATGGGCCGAAAATAAAATTATGTATTTATTTGCGTATAAAATTCACATATTTGTTAAATATTATTAGAATACTTGTTGTACAGTATAAATAGAAATTTTAAATGAAAATTTAAAAATTATTTCATTAGTTCCACTACTTTTTCGTCTTATTTATATTACTGCTAAGCGTAGTGTGAATCTTTTTCAAATATTTCTCTACATGCTTTTCTATTGAAAGCTGCATTTCTTCGAACGTCACCTCCAAAGTTCTTGAAATATGGTTGCGCAAAATCGCTCGATTCATATAGACTGCTAGCTTTTAGTGTATGACACACTACTCCTATATAATATATAATACACACATCATCCAGTTTTCATATATGTTGTTTCAGTGTGATAAATTTTTTTTTGAATTCATTGAAAATATATTTTAAATAAAAAACGTATTTATGAAATAAAATATTTATTGATCTTATATATTATTATATTAAATTTAAGATTAATAAGTGTGAATCATAGCAAAAACTTGTATTAATTGACAGACATTTAAATATGTTCATTCAACTGCCGAAATATTTTCACGAATTTATATTTTGTACTAAAGCACTGAAAAAGCTGGATTGAAAGTTTTTCATGAAATCTGACAAAACAATTTTTCGCATTCGATATCCAATTATAAAGTTTCATTATTTTGGACAAAGCTGGGCCCAAAATTTTATAGACATCGAATATTTTCTAGCGACTTTCACGAAACCTTTTCTTCATATATTTTTATAAGTAATTGAAAATTATCTAAAATTATTATACAGTTGGTTAAACGCGCCGTCATAATCGAAAACATAAAATCTTATTTGTTATATTTTTTTTTTAGTTTATCCCAAATACCAAAAAACTAAGTTTTTTTCAATTGTAAAGCATACAAACTTTATATTTTTAAAAAGAGTATAAATTTTCTAAAAGCTTTATTGTGATATTAAAAAAAGTATTACTGAACGAATTAAAATTAAATACAAATAGTTTACTTTAAAAGTATTTAAATTAAAACATAAACTACATTTTTTTATGTATACCAAAAATATATATTAATCTACTGCTTAGTTAGATTGTTAAATTTTGATACAAATATTAATATTTTATCTTGATTTTTTTACGCATAATTTAATAAAATGTGGAAACATCTCTTTGTTTGTTTTGTGTGATAGTATATATCATGCTCAATAATTTTCTGGAAATACCAAGACATAAAACAACTTTTGGTGTCTTTTGTGGTTTTAAAATGTCTAAGCGAGAGAGTTTTCCCTGAAGAAAATTCTTAATACCACCAAAACGCGAAAATTTAGCATTAGAAACTTAACTGATTTCAAGTGGTCCCTGAAAAATATCATACAAAAATAATTCGTTCTTCAACATACTTTCAATTAAATGACTGAATTTTAGCACCCTAAAATACCTGAAGTAATTTCTACGTATCTGTATATAACTTGTGAAATACCTAATAATGTCATGATGACATTGCTTATACCATGTGGCTGCCAAAATAAAATAGAAAATTCTGCCACAAAAACCCCTACTACAGGTTGTTTAGGATGCTATTTTAGTTGTACTCTCTTAACTTTCATTTTATTTAAATTACACATGCACATGACTCTACACAGTGTGAAAATGTCTACTTTAGAAATGGAGTATATTGATCTCCGGATTATAAAGACGTACATTGCAGAGCTTTTTACGAGAAAAAGCTCTCAATCCTGCCTTTTAGGTAGATCTTTTCTCAATTCAATTTTTATAATTAATTGATAGAGTGTAATTTGTTGGTATTTCTTACATAAGGTACGGTTCTTGGTGTTGTTTTCATGAAAGGTGAAGAATTCCTCAACATTATTTATCATAACCTATGATCAACAAGAAGCTATTTATATTCTATATATTTTTTTGCGATAATTTGTATTGTTGGCATATTTTTGCATTTTTAGATAATGTGTAAACGTTATCTTTATACGTTATCAAAGTGTGACAATGATATGCGAGATTACAAAAAATAAAACTACACTTTACAAAGTGAGTTAAGCCGACAAATTGCGAAGATATACTAGTTTTGAGATAATTTTTTTTGATTAGATAACATAAATTTCGGTTGTTTGTTTTAATAATTTTAATAAATATTACAATTAAAAAAATGAGATGTAAATATAACAGGAGACTTGTATAATACAGGTTTTTGTCTTTTTACTGCTCTGTAGATGGAAGATGGTGATTGGTGGTAATATGCTACTCTCACAATGTTTTGACTCAATGTGTGAGGAAAACTGTACTAAAAAGCAATGGAGCATCAAAGGCAGGCAAGTATTTATTGGTTCTAAGTTTTAAAGCGTCCTTGGAGTTAACTGAATTGGTTTCAGATAGTTCTAATACCGTGTTATTTACTAGTCAGTTTGGTTTTACAGAACATTTACTTGCTTATGTAGAAAGTTATGATATACCCAAAGCACATGCTCTGAGAGTGTCATCATTTATGTCGGTTGAAAGGAAATAATTTTTCATGCCGATTCGAGTATTTGTTGAACTGATCGGCTTAAGGATTGGAGCATAGTTTTCTAGCAGTAAAAAAAGGCATATTACTCGCATACAGATCTTTTTCAACAGCTTTAAGTAGGAATTTGTTAGAATGCAAATTACGGACATTCAAATGCAAGCGGACAAAAATTTTCAGATGGTGCTACTGAGATATTTTGGATAGTGTTTCACATTTATGCCACTACGGTATACGCTCACACAATTGGAAGTAGCGAATAGTGTGAAAGAATGCGATTTTACGTGTTGAGAATGAAAAATGATGGTGTTTAAAGTTTGATTTATGTTAATTTAAAAATCTGGGTTTTATAAGTAAATCAAAAATATTTAAACGTTGCCTTCGTGAATTATAGTAATTATTCCACGGTGACGTAATTTTTTCAGTACTTTTGCGGGAAATGACTACGTGCGTCGTATTGAAAATGTCAATTTCCTTTTGTCTGAAGGTTTAGACGGTGGCTCGTAGAAGCGGCGCCGGAAGTGATATTGTGGAGGCTTCGGTCGCCTACGCATAAATTTAAATTAGCCAAAAATTCGCAAAAAGTCTAGAAAATATTAAAAGATCGATAATACAATATGGTAAATTATAAAATATGATATTATCAGCATAAAGTTTTCTAAATGGAAAACTCTGCCAAAGGATATTTTTGATAAAAAAGATAATAAACGTGTAAAACTTGTATAGTTTTCGTTACTGAAATATTTCATATTTTCCTGTAATTCCTTCAATGTTTGTTAACATAAAAGATGATACAAAGAGATAATATGAAAGCCGACGTCTGTAATTAAACGACTATATAGTTTTGGATACTTTTATTATAACTGTTATTAAAAGGGTATGTTGTAACATTGAAATAATATTTATGAATAGATAAATGATTATAAGATGTTTTAGTACGTGCTTTTAAAATTACCTATTTTAAAAGAAACTTTTAACTTTAAATAATCAATGAAAGTTTAAACGAAATAAAATTTGATGCAGTTTTTTTAAATCGAAAAACAACGTATTGTGGTTATATAATATAAGCTAAAATATTCTCTGTAAATAAAGTATTACTGCTTAAACTATCGCAACTGAATGTAATGGAAACCATTAGTTGACATAGTTTGAAATATTTACCAAATATAATTTAACGTAATGATTTGCTATAAATACTCCTTGTTATAAAGTTGTAATTTATAATATTTATTGAGATAATTGCTTAACGCATTCGTCAACCAGACCCAAGATCCAAAAAATGGATTCAAATACATTTTTTTATCACTGAAGTATACGAACGAGCTTATCAATCTTTAATACGTTTCATTATCAGCTTGATTAGATAAGAAGGCCACCCTCATAAAGTAAAACATTTCCATATCAGCTTATATCGCCTATCGCCCTCATAAATTACTTATTCTTATCACAACGCAATACATTTTATTATCAGCTTGATTAGATAAAGAAATCGCATTCATAAAATACTTATCAACTAAAAACCAATTATTATTATCACAAGATAAAACATATACACATACTTCAGAGATTAGATTAGAAA
>JAGVSQ010008624.1:0-14249 GCA_022683975.1 Rhyacophila evoluta | reverse complement strand
TTCATACATGTGTGTCACATTTTTTAAAAAACATACCCCGTAAGCTATGTGTTAACCACAAATATATAAATAGATATATATGTATATTAAGAACATGACAGGCAAATTAACAGACCAATATAAAGTATTTATTGATAAATATATTATTATACTAAATCTTTCAAAATTGTTCATAATCGATTGCATTTACAAATATCTTGCTTTGATGTCGGTTGTAATTGTTTCAAATACTGCAGTTGTACAAGGACTTTTAGTCTTCACATTTTGAAAAAATTTATGGTTCACTTTTGGAGTGGACATGGTAAAAAAATACATGCAAGATTGAGTGAAACTATATTTGCTTTTAACTGATTGATTATCTCTGTTTATCCGTTACATATAGTGTTATTTATTGTTGTGTGCAGATGGTTGTGTTTAAATACATTGAAGACAAGGACGTCTTCCAGAAGTTCTACTCAAAGATGTTGGCGAAGCGACTGGTGCAGCACATGTCTGCCAGTGATGATGCAGAGGTAAGGAAATAATCTGCTATATACAAGCTGTCACATTCTTATAACTCCAAAGTCAGTACAGTAGAACTTCGATATAACAGACAAATACGAGTAAAGAGGTGTCCTTTAAAGGCAAAAGTCCGTTATATAGAAATCCGTTTTTTGAATGCATAATATTATTATTAGATTCAAAAAAAGAATCAACTTTTGTTTGTTGTGAGGTATGCTGTTCTTTTATAATCAACTAGCTGTTAAAATTAAAATTACGAAAATATTGTAAAATTTTCCAAAAATTTATGTGCCTTTTAAGACTAAGCCATGATGTGATACTCATGGTACTCATCTTCATCTACTTCTAACTGCTGTATAAAATTTTCTTCACCTTTTCAATATTATTCCGTATTTTTAACCTTTCTAAATCTGTGTCTGCATTTTCCAACCATTTTCCGACGTCTGCACCACCACTTCTTTACAGATATTTTGTCCCTTATACCCAAAGTCAATTATATCAAGGTCTGTTGTATCGAGATTTTACTGTATTTGTAAATTTGCAAAGTAAGAATTTCTAGGTTTTTAAAATTTTTATTTGATTTTTAAAATATTTTCCAGGCATCTATGATCTCAAAATTGAAGCAAGCTTGCGGATTTGAATACACAAGCAAACTTCAACGAATGTTCCAGGTATGTTTCATTTATAGTTTTCCATACTAGACTTTTCTATTTGTAAGAAGTAAATCAATATTTTCTGCCTCAATTCAGAACTCTCCGTAGATAAGAAAATACTTAAATCATCATTTTCAACACTGGTTTTCAGCACATGGATCTAAAAAGTTTGAAGATATTTTAGCAGATTAATATTTTAATAGGATTGATTGTCAAGCATTCTCTCAACCCATAGGTTGACAATGCGTAATAGTGCATTGTTTCAATATTGCAATCTGAACATAACATATGCGTTATAGCCTTGATTGTGAGGTTGATTAACAAAATTAATGCATCACTAAACATCACCATTCATTTTAGGATATTGGAGTATCAAAAGACTTAAATGAGCAGTTCAGGAGTCACCTATCGGCCTCAAAAGAACCTCTAGACATCGACTTCAGCATTCAAGTCCTATCATCAGGCTCTTGGCCTTTCCAGCAATCTTTCTCATTCCAGCTGCCTACGGAGGTATGTCATTACACTTTCCTATGTATATATTATATTAGTTTAGTCTCGTACTAAGAATTTTTAATCTATTTAGAGTCAAAATACAGAAAAGTCAATAATTTGCTATTGTCATTGCATATATTACCACTATATACCACTACTAGTTGACATCATATTTCATAAACTTAACTTTGTGTAGATGATTTTTGCATTTTCAGCTTTCAGAACAAATAATACAAAATGATGTTGTTTTTCAGTTGGAAAGGTCCGTCCACCGCTTCACATCGTTCTACTCTGGTCAGCACTCAGGGAGAAAACTCAATTGGCTGTATAATATGAGCAAAGGGGAGCTGGTTACCAATTGCTTCAAAAATAGGTATAATATTTATATTATCCAGATATAGCTTTGAAAAGATTTGAAACATAAAACATAACTTGAGTCAAATTTTCTATTTACTTTGAAATGATACTGGACATTTTGGAATAGTGGAATAAGAATGTGACATTGCACTGTTTGGTTGATTCTGTATTTAATTCTGTTTTTAGTTTGGTTTTCTTACCATGTCAATGTTATGAATACCAATCCAGAAGTACAGTATATGGATGTCCGCAATGCGAAGAATTATTGTAGCAGATTTTTTTTCATGAGAAATTTCAATTGAGCATTTGGCTGGTAACTAATTCTCATGCTCATGTTGAATTATGTAAAATGTTATATAACAAATACATGCAGAAAAAAATGCTAGATGGGCTTCATTCTTAGGGTGCTTATAAAATAAATTTAAATACAGTAAAACCTCGATTATCTGCACTGAACGGAAGGGGGAATTAATTTTTTCGAATAATCAAAAAATAATACATATTGATGGCCATAAGTTGAAAACACGTATTATACATTTCTTAAATTGTTCAGGAGAACCATAAAACCTTATAAAAAATAAGCATTGGGGCATCAAAGAAAATTAATCACACTTTGGAGTGAAATAATTTTCATTTTTAAATATACTCTTTTTAAAGAGTATATTTCATTTTCGTGCTGCTTGGACTTGTCAAGTATCTCGCGATTAAAAATCTCCAAATTTATAGAGTCCGGGCATGTTAATGACAATATATTTATTTTTAATATATAATAAATCCAATTTGGATAATCGAGGTTCTACTGTAGCATGTCTATAGAAATTAAACAGCAGATGTACAATTTTTAGTACATATTTTATTTTGCAGGTACACGCTTCAAGCAAGCACTTTCCAAATGGCAGTTCTTCTGCAGTACAATGACAATGTGTCATGGACTGTGCAACAGTTGCACCAGCACACGGGAATTAAACATGACTTCCTCATGCAGGTAATTTTCACTTATTTTTATTTTGGTAAACCACAAACTTATCGGTATGCTAAGTGAACCCTAATTGGTAGTCTTAAATAACTTTGTTAGCCAAGTTAAAGCTAAGCATATACACTTTGGAGATATAAACTGTGGATTGTAAAATATGCAGAGCGAATGCCCAATGTTTCAAGTGTGGCCGACAATCAATCTTTTTGAAAAATAAGTGTGCTCCACATTTAAAGTGGATGTGACCAAAAATACATCTTGTTTTACATTGTGTCCGATCCAGACCACTCATTTGAAAATTAACATTTATTTATTGCACTTCTTTTGTAGGTGTTACAAATCTTGCTGAAAGCCAAGCTGTTGGTGTGTCAGGATGATGAGAATGAATTGTCAGAGGCTTCTGTAGTCCAACTCTTTACAGGATATAAAAAGTAAGTCCATCTTAAAAAAACTATAAATCTCAAAAAAGTATTTTTGAAATCGTAAATCTACGCATGATTCTATGAAGAATTTCTTTTTAACCTTACTACGGAAGTGAAATATATGAATCTCTACAATGTCCTTTACATTTCACACAATGAAGCTCCACAAGACCCGATATATTTTATCACAAGAATTGATTTCTGCCAATCACTTATGACGTAGGCCATTGCTCCATTCCAGATCTGCAAATATGAATTTTTTTAAATCCTCATGGCTTTGGAATTTAAATTTGCAGACTTTCATCTAAGCTCACGTGCGATTACCAGTTGCCTTTTGGGATCCCATATGAAAATACTAGGAGGAAAAGTCAAATTACGAATATAGAATCATTAGTGTACAAAGTTCAGTTAATTTGAAATTAAAATCAATTTTCCTCAAGTATTCGCAGTGGATAGTATTACTTAATATTTTTTTTTTTTAGTAAAAAGCTGAGAGTGAATATAAACATTCCGCTGAAGACTGAGCTGAAGGTGGAGCAGGAAGCGACACACAAGCACATTGAGGAGGACCGAAAGATGCTAATACAAGCAGCCATCGTGCGCATCATGAAAACCCGCAAAGTGCTCAAACATCAACAGCTCGTAGCTGAGGTGCTCAATCAACTCTCATCTAGATTCAAGCCTCGTGTTCAAGTCATCAAGGTAATTTTTATAATTCAATCAATTATGTGACAATTGCTCAAAAGTATCATTCAACAGAAGATTGGTATTGTTGCCAGACTCAGTCAATCAACTGTCCTCTATGCTTGGCCCGTTATTACTGTGTAATAATTTGAAAAGTACTGATAATTATATCAAATCATTTTAATATGTATTGCGTATATTTATATTTAATAGGTAAGTTTATTTATCCAATCTGTGGCTGAAAGGGTATCAGTTTTAAAATTAAAAATATTGGCAAAATTGATAAATTACTATATATTGTGATCATTTTTTGTTTCAGAAATGTATAGATATCCTCATAGAAAAAGAATACCTGGAAAGGACGGAGGGTCAAAAAGACACCTACAGCTATTTGGCGTGATCTTCTCGCAAATAATCTTAGCATACTATTATTAATGATTATTAAAATTATTGTTTTAACAATGTTCATAGCAAAAAGTAAAACCGTCATTCACGTCAAAGTCATGTTCATTCATTTTTCAAACTGGCACAATTTTCTGTGGGAAGCCGATTGCATTTTAATCAGACTGTATTGATTGTCAACAATTGCCATTTTATGGGTTGTATTAAAAAAAAACTAATTTGTTAGTGGATATGGATTTGAACAACTATTTTTATTCATAATTCAACCAATGTGTGGATGAAATCCAAAACTATAAAAATGTTTGAGCGATAATTTGTAGACTTGAAACATTGTCAAATCGTCCATTTATAAAATGTTATATTCCTAAATCGAAGCTTAATAATGCGATTATTGATGCATCATTGTTTATAATGATGGTGACAGGTACATTTAAAATATTTATCTTATCAACAACACTTTTCCATTTAGGGACCAAAGTGGAAATCTTACAGCACTCCTTATGACATAGTATACTCTACATATTCATACATTGGTTTACCTATCAACACTAAACAAAATAGAAAAATAAATTACGTATTACAATAGGAATACTAATCAGTCTTATGATTTTAATGAGATTTATGAAATTTCCAAAATTGAGTTTATTAACACTTAATCAGCTAGAAAGTCATGCGATACTTGTCTCCTTGTAATATTAGTGGGACTGGCTAATCCATTTTTTTATTTGATAGTATCTGTCAGTGCTGTCAAAAATAAGTCTTAAGATGTGGAGATTCATATATTCCATTTTTGTAGCAGTCTTCATTACACTGTTCAGTTCCATATGCTCAACCCTCTTAAGGGGAGGGGATATAGTAAAAAAAATTATCAATACAACCAGATATACTTTCCTGGGCTATTCTTAATAATCAAAAAAAATTGTTCATATTCAACAGTGGTCTATGTCGATGCATTGAATAAAGAAAATTTCATGGCCTGCAGATAAAACCAGTACCAAAAAAAAGAATGTTCTGGGTCCCGCGGTTAAGTGTTAATTTATCTTCTTTAAGGTCGAATAGTGTCAACATTTCACCCATAAAAACTACAAATGCGGCATCAACCTAATATACATTGAACAGCTGCAGAAAAGTATATGGTTAGAAATTTTATTATGTAATAATAACAAAATGTATTAAATGATTTATGATCACTCCTTCGACATCTTGAATATTTTTATCACATTATTTCTCGTGCATTCATATTTTAAATTATTTCCTCTTGAAAATACAATCGATAACCTGTATATAAAGTTAGGCTAATTTAGAATTAATAACAAAAAAAGATACAATTATTATAATAAAAAATATTACTTATGATTTTTTATACTTACACTACAGTGATTTATTGAAAATATTAAGAAGAATTCCCGCTTGGAAATCTGTTAGGTAACCTTTTTAATACCTATTTATTTGTTTTTGCTTATATCATATTGTCTCAAAAAAAAATACAAACTATTTAGCACTCTGAATATTTGGCTATTTTGATGCGTGATGTTTCTTATAATAATATCCACAATTTAATTAAAAAAATATAATGTTAATTCAGCTAATTCCAAAATAAACATTGAAAAACATATTTTAAAAAATCCACACGTGTTCTTATTATTTTCAAAATTCATCAGTGGTTAATCTAAATAAAGGTGCGGTTTATGTACTTGTTAAGGATTTGAGTGATTATAGATGTACTAATGTAATTATTCTGGTGGCTGAATTCAAAAACTAAGCTTTCCAGTTTTAAAATATTAAAGGGAGAAATGTCTAACATTAGCATACGACACTCCGTGGACAACTTGTGCTGTCAAATCTATGAAAATGAAAAATATACTTTTACTATGAATTACGTTAGATTTTAATGTGTGTGCATTAAGTATTTCTTTTTACTTATTTTATAATATGTGAGGCATACCCGCACTTTTATTCTAATAAAACATGTATATTCAGTAGGATGATTGAAATGAGACAGTGATTATTAGAAAGTCACCAATAAAGACAAGGCTCAGGAACCCTCTTTGTCGTCATACATTGTGGTGGTGGGCCTTACGTGTGTGATTTATAAATGAGATCTGTCCTAGAAATTAAATGTCACTTAGTCGAAGTGAATGCCTTTGATCTTCATTTTTTAAGAAATTTCTTGATCAAATTCATATTGGCAACTTTCAATTTTGATGGCCGTTGAAGTTTCAAGATATTCATTATCCTTCAAATTTGTACTGTTCAAAAATTACATACGTTCGCAGCGATTTTAAAGGATTGAAATAATACTGAATATCTCTTGTCTGCATTTTAATTTATCCTGCATAATTTCATTTTACCTAGCTCTTCATCTTTTGGAATTACTAAATGAATTGACATTGTTGACGAATTTTCGAAAACAGAGGGATTTATGATATGGTATAGTTTTTTTTTAATTGACAGTTGCCTACATAGATACAAAATGTTGCATTATAAAAATTAGCAAATTTGATAAATGTATTGGTATCTCTTAACTATTTTTAATTCTCCACCACTAAAACCTGTAATTGACGAAATTTTGCATTAATTCATCGCAAATGAATGGAATTTATTAATATTCTCCTGCAGTACAGACCATCAAACAATGGTGATTATTTTTATAAATTTTATTTTTTATTAATGAAAGTATTGCCGTCTTCATGTTTGTTTCGAATAAAATATTCCTAGTAAGTTTTATAATAACTTGTGTACATATTAAAATAACTTTTTTCAATTTGGAGTTCCATTGATGAAAAAAGTATTCAGAAGTATGTCAGATATGAGGGTTGAGCTGATGACAAATGAATAATTCTCATCAAAGAATCTCAAGATCTGATGTGCACCGTGGTTTTAATGGAAATGGTGATCCATCTTTTTTCGTTACTATCGCATATTGTTTTTAAGAATTTATTTGTTGATTTATTTTTACACTGATAACCTGCATTCTGCCTATAATATTGATATAGTATTTTTAAAAAATATACACAGTAAAATTGCATCTTTGTACTGTATACATATTGTTTATGTTTATTATAACTCTTCTCATCCGCTATTCCTTGGAAGCCGCTGATCTACATATTGTATTGATGTTATAGGCGTAATGCATTACTTGTACTGTATTTAACTATTTAAGTCTATTTCTAAATTTCCTGTAAAAACACCATTGTAAAATAGCAAGATTATTCTCAATAAAAATAATAGTATCAATATTACGTAAATTAATACACTAGATTTAAAATAATAAATTGGTTTATGAAACAAACAAAAAAAAAAACAAATGTTGATATAACCTTCTTCTATTAAAATTACTTATAGGTGAAATAATGAATGTTTAAAAAAAACAATATCATGTTTGTTTTCATTTCAATTACCTTTTCAATCAGAACTCTCGATTTACTGAGGCTTCGCTATGAATGAATCACACGATTCCACGATGTGTCTTTAACTCATCGTACAAAAAGGGTTTCTATGAGATTTTCACCTCTACCTGTGATTCCAATGTTGTATTTGTATTCATAATTTATAAGCAGCTATTAGGTCAGTCTACAGTAAATCTAGTTTGATCACTAGCTGGGTAATTAATCCCTTAGGTATAACATATTATTCATGTAGAATTGTAGCATTCCTGACATCATCGCCACACGCTCGACAACAAAGTCATAAGTCAATGTTCCTTCTAAGCTGCCAGAGTGCGTGGCAGTTTTGAAAGTCCTGCTCACTGATTGCAGACTTAGCACACTATCCTTTTCTTAATCTTCTGATTATATGTACATAGAGCTTTAATTTGCTATAACGTGGCAGTTTCGGAATGCGTGTACATCCTCCCTCACCTCAGCTGGCACAATGTTGACAACCCTGAATTTCGCTATTATCAGCAGTTCTTTAATCCTCTATTTTGTAGTAATTGCTAATGCCAAAAACCTGTATAACCTTTTCCACTCTTTCCTTTCATTGAAGTTGAGTAATCAAAGTGGATTGTCGATCTGGGTGAATTATATATAAGGATGCTGATGCTGTACACTCACATTACACTTTGATTTTACAAATATTCCTAGTATGGTTCAAGATAGATTGCAAAACTCTGATCAAGATGAAGGATTACTTAGGAAAATATACAATAAAGCCTTTTTATATTTTATGAATCTTTTTATTAAGATTACAACATAGCAACAATTCAGATATTGGTTCAATACAATGCTTCTTTATAATAATAATATTCATTTTTTTTTTTTAATTTATATTACATGTTCGAGAATACAACACAGGGAGGGGAGGGTACTAAACTTTAGTCCTTTATAAAACAAAGAAATACAGTGATGTGTATTAATGATTAATCTATTTGAAAATCCAGATAGTCCACCATTCATTTCAACCATATTAAAAGCAATAGAAATTCACATTCCTTCCCACCCTGAGTTATAAAAGATAAACAATTTAAAAAAATAGATATTAATATTATCAAGTATTTTTATATTACATAAACATTAAAATAGATTTTTTAATACACAACATTATACTGGACAGATTCGATAAAATATATTTTTAAGGCAATTATTTTCATATCATAAGATTTCTATTAATTTACTAGGTACTTCCATGAGACAATGGAAGTATAATTGCTCTTTGACGATTACCAATACATGAATGTGATAAGGCAGGTGGTGCTTATATTCTGATCTTCAATATTTACCCTTATACACAACCGTAGACTTATTAAACACGACTGTAACATGTAATCTATTAAAAAAGGTATTGTCCAATATTTTGTTTATTAAATACACAAACTATATTATAATAATCTGACTTTGGTAAGTATTTATTTTACCATTGTTAGTTATATTTTCCATATTTTATTAATTATTTTAGTAATACGTAAATAGGTTGATTTTGCGGAAGACATGTTAATATTCATCAGAACAATATTTGACACTGGTTTAAACGGTTACATTAGATATAATAAATTATAATATAATGAAGTGAATTATATATATTATTAAAGACTTATTATTAAGCATGAATGCCACAAAAAATATATTTTTAATTACTGTTGGTGACTGAATTATATAAAAAAATATTCATAGTTCTTCATTGGGTGGAAGCCAATGATATTTGGCCCCTTTGTATAAAAAAAATAGCAAATAGATTGTACCCTATGACTGAAAAAAACATTTATTGTTTTATGTCTGTACCAACCGGGAATAAGTAGGTAAGTCGTATTTGTGTCCAAATTAAGTTGAATATAAGGCAAGGTAGATATTTTGAGTTCGGCAAGTTTAGACTAAAGTTGTATGCCAAAAAGGTATGTAAATTAAAAAATTATGACATTTAATTTGTTCGTATAATTTAATTGAGATTTACTAAAAATTGATTCACAACATTCTCCTGAAAAGTTACCTCTTTTGAGTCTGATTATTCCATGTTGGTACAGATATAGGTTTATTGTGAGGTTAACCTAAATTTGTCACGGCATTGATCACACCCTCTCCATCTTATTACAACAACTCTTGCAAAAATAATAATATTGCAATTAGCTATGTTTAAAAGTCAAAGTGTGATATACCTTACTATATGTGACGAGGGCTGTGGGAATTGTTTTCGATATACTATTGTCAGTTCACAACTATAATAGATGGAACAACAGCAAAGATATAAACATACCTACTGTAAAAATGGAATTTCTATAACATGTTAATTTTATCTAGCCCACTCAAAGCTATACCCATGATACTTTGCAATGCTCTTTTTTAGATATAGACTTAAATTATTTTTAATCACAATTATAATAAAATAAATGTAGTCTAGTAAATAAATTTTGATTCACTATACCGAAAGAAAACAGCAAAATTGAATCAGCCCTTTGGCTATTATTTTTTTGAAAACCTTAAAGTCTCATTGAGAAATTGACCACAAAGAACCATTTATAGTTATTTTTGATAAGGAAAACACTATATTATTATAAATAGTACATTTTATATTCACCGAGTGCAGTATATTCATAACAAGCTAGACACAAAACGATGATATGTCGTTGTTTAACAGTCAAAGGGATAATGTACCAAATAATGTATTAATATTTTCTTGTACTATTTATAAACTTGATTCTAAATTCTTAATATTTTACAGAATTATTTTTAAAACAGCCAATGTTTTACACATTTATAGGTGTCTCATAAAGTAAGATTTTTCTGTAGAAGAAAGCTACAAGAATGATTTTTAGATTGTTTCAGATATGTAAATAACTCAAAATGAATCATTACATAAAATAAAATAGTAGTATAGGAACGCCAAGATAATAAAAAGAAGATTTTTTCAACTAGACAAGCAGCATAATTTGTCTATCGAATAAATCTAGTGTGAACGATTTTATTTGATATTCAAAACTAATTATTAGTATTAATCGTAAAATGTATTAAATATTTCCTTCATCTAAAAGAATAAGTCTATTTACATGTCAATTGGTTCAGTATCCACAATGTAGTTCAAAATGACATAATTTTGATATATTAAATATTAAAGCTTTCATTTTGTCAGCAAAGAGTTTTGATTGAGTAAAACCAAAGCGCTTACTTCACAACTCGCAGCCTAAGGGAGCCAATAAATAATTAATAACATCAACCGATAGTGGTTTATGAATTGTTCATATGTACTAGTTTAGGTCCCATTTTTTATTGTCAATGTATACTTACACATTGTTCGTATACATACAGCTTGAAGACAGAGGCAAATCCCGTATTGCAAATAATAATCCATATGGTTTTAGTAAATACACAATTAAGATAGTTTTAAGGTTATAATCAAATCAATACATATTATGGTTGATAGTATTAACCATATATATATTGAGTTAATTGCAAATACTAGTGTGTTTTAGATCAACGGAAAGACTAAATATTTATATTGTAAAATTAAATTATATTTTTTTATAAGTAAATAATTAAGTTTTGAAAAAATTTACATTATTAATATCATAATGCAGATGGTTATAATCAGTAAACGGAAAATTTTGTTTTTTTTCTATGGTTCTGTGACATATTTAAGAATATACTGGAATAAATTAAGCTTACTGACATTGGAAAAGGTCATAAAGATTGATTATTTATGGATAAATGTACTGAAAGTAGAAACACTCAATTGTTGTAGTACTGAAATATCTAATGGACTATCAAATTCTAATTGATTAAACATGAAAAACGTCACAAAATTATTTTCCTCCGTCTATACAAGATAAAGGCTATTAATGTTTACATAGAAAATAAATGTTTTGTATTTACCATCTTTAAAAGTAATAATATAGTATGTAATACGAATAATTAAATCTCACTCAGTATAATAAACTATTTTTATTATTAAAATACAAACTTTTCAAACTAATAATCATTTTTAAATTACAATAGTCGATTTATTAAAAAAAAAACATGAGAGGCAAAAGCTGGTAAGATTGGGCACTTATTTTAAGAAATAATTAATTAAAATGAATACCTATAATCGACAGATAAAAAATGTTATCATGTATTATTAACAAATAACTATTAACTTATAGCAAGTTAAAATAACGTTATTTTATCAGATAATAAAGGGATTATGTTTTTTTCAATGTTGAAAATTTAATTATCTCCGTTTAAAATCTATTACAAGACTTAACCACAGTGAAGAGGATAAGTAAAAATGGGTAAATTTTGATCACAATCAAAAGTGGGACCAGGAAATTCACCACCTAAGAATTCATCATCTTAATAGAAGTATTCCTTGAATTCCCACAGCTTAAAAAAACAAATCACTCGGTGATGAATACACTTGACCCGTTAAAGGTACGCTTCATTAGATGGTGGAGAATATTTAATTTTTAGTAAATACATCTGTTTTAGAAATCCCGGTTTAGATTTGGGTGTAATAAAAAAAATTCTTCCATTTCAAGATATAATCGATGTTCTATTATTCTGTGTGGCACACGTCTTGTAAATAATTCTATTATTAATTTAGTTGGGTTATAAAACCCATAGAATGTTATTAGTAAAAATAAATACAATTTACAGGAATTACACTATACTGCCAACATGTACATATAATATTGTTCAGTTCTCAAACTTTGGTCCACAATTCAAAAATGGTGCTATTATCTTATTTAATGCTTGAATATTAATTTCAAGTTTTTTTTAAATTATTACACAAAATGATAGATATTAACTACCAAATCTCGAATAATAAAGATTTTCTTACAATTTTATAACTAGTATCCAATTAGAACAGACCATCTGTGTATCAGTTTAGAATAAATACAACTTTCAATAAATTTTATTCCTGATAAAATTTTAGTGTCGTCTGTACTCCAATGTTGCTATGTTGACAGTATGTATGGGAATTTTTAGTATAAATAAGAATGTCTGAAAATGGAAATTTTTGGAAAGTTTAAAATGACATCAATTAATTAGCAATTAGGTGTTATAGAAAAATGGCCAAATGAAATAATGAAATCAATTCATAATTATTAATACCATATTTTCTAGTCCTGTCAAATCAAGTAATATGGAAATAAGATTTTTCCCATTTGTTTTTAGTCTGCATTATCATGAGTAAGAAACATATATGATAATACAAAATAATAAAGAGTGATAAAGAAAGAATTTTTGCATAACATTAAGAAAATTTGAGACTGACAATTGTGATGAGAATATTGTTTATCCCTGTTAAATATTGAACAGAGGGAAATTTAAATTATCTATGGTATATTAACTCTTCCTCTGTTGTAGAACATGTAAAATTCAGCAGAGATTAATGAACTTACAACATGCATTTTAATTTTATCACTCTTTACAATTATTTATCATTCAAATACACCCGTGACTTCAAAACATCGACTAAATATTTAGTAGTTTACATAATACAGAAAAGATTTTATGCCATTACATGATGCATCCATTTTGACAATGTTAAATGCGTATGTTCATTGACGTTCCTCTTCTTAGATATTTGTGTGATTCAATGTATTCATCTGACATAATACTTTCATTAACATACTTGAGTTTTTGATAGACTTATCGAGTAATTATGGTAAATGAAAATCATCTCACTGAACTAATTTTGCCATTTTTCCACCACAACTAATAATTTCTTATGTTGTGCGAGAATGCAGTTTAAATCTGCGCGAGTTCAACGTAGTTGGCTGGAAGCATTCCGGTGCGTGCGGTCCGCTCCACACGACCTGTCATCCAGCCCTCGTCTATCGCCGACACATTCGTGATCATGTCTCCTTCACGGAATGACACCTGCTCAGAATATGAATATGAAATTATATATTTATTCCTAAAATGTTTTCCTACTAATCTCTTTCTTTAAGAGTTCTTTTTAATAAACTTCTAGAGCAATCGATAACTTGCATATTCAGCATCATCTGCCTTGAGTTATAACATTGGGTATACAATTATAAAAAATGAACATGATAAACTTTAAAATAAAGAAGACGGTTTCTAAAAGACAAATATATCTGAATAAATACAGTGAAGAGAAAAGTAAAACTAGGCAAACGACAACATATAATTTTCCACAAAAAGAACTCTGTTATTTACTCTATTTTATTACGATATATATCGAGATTCTGATTTTCTTTTTTCTTGGTATATATATATATATATTTTTTTTTATACCATGTTCGCTCCCAACGTGGAGCATATGGATCCACACACTGAAGAAATCCACTCCGAAAGTGGAGTATATGGATCTCCACAATGTGAAGACGTC
>JAGVSQ010008623.1:0-14250 GCA_022683975.1 Rhyacophila evoluta | reverse complement strand
TCCTAGGTTGATATATCCCCAAGTTCGAAACAAAAAGGGTACTGATCAGCTAGTATCATATATTTATCAGACATCTATTTCTCTGAACATTTTGTATGTTCACAAATAGTTTGAATTTTACTGGAATTGTTAAATTATTCAAATACATGTGTGTTACTAATATTATTAACAGCCGTAATATTACAATATTCAAAACACCGATATTTTTAGAAATTTTTGAGTTATCAGAATTTAATTAAATTTACATTTGTGACGTTTGATATATTCAGTATATGTAGTTAGTTACCAGAGTTTGTCTAATTATTATACATGACAAACTAAACTACCTCAAGTGTGTCTTGTTCGTGATTCTATAGTTTAAATTTAAATAATATACCATTGTTTTGAATTAATCATTATAATTTCGTAATAAATAAAAATAATTGGATCAAAACAATGGCCGATGCTCGATTCTTTAGCCTTGTCTTGTCAAGTGTGAGATTAATTATTCGGTATACACTATCAAAATTTAATGAAAAAATATACTGCTAATTACACTTTGTGGGATTGTCCAAGAATGTGTACGGAGTGGGAAGAATTACTCAAGTCGGTCTAACCAGATGTTGGACCCATCGGGCCAACCAACTTGGTTGCCACAAGGGCAAATTTCATTACTTTTAAAATTTTGCGGCGTCATACGGCGAGCGTGATGATGTCTCCACGTCATTTTTTGACCAAATAAGTCTCTATTTTTCATTATATTTATTTTTAACTTCAGCACACTTGAGTGCGTGGTAACATAAGTCTAGTCGAATAAAATAGATCCCTTCTAGGCATTAGAACTCCAGAATACGAGGTTTATATATTTGTCTCGAGCTTTAAGTAAATTTCAAGACGGATAAAGCTTTCTCAAATGTATGATATTTGTCTAGTTATAGGCCTCAGTAGAGTGGCTAATCACTTTTGTTAAAAAGCTTAAATTTCGTAAGTAATGAATTTTCAGAAGTTTTTAATGAACTACAGTTAGTTACTTTAACCATGATTACTGAAAAGAATTTAGTTCAATTAATTGCGATTTTATCGGTAATATATGGTTGAAAGCTAATTCAGGAGTAGGTATCCCGTTGCTTAGATTCAATTTATTGTTCCACTCAATGAAGGGCTTTAAGACAAAAGCTCTTGCAAACAGGAAACACAATTTTCGTTATCCAGGAAACGAATCTAAAACGCCTTATTAATAATACTGTATGTCTAAGACACCCATAAATACTTGTTTAACATATTGAATGTATAATTAAAAAATACACTTAACTAAACGCGAAGGCGTCGTGTTCACATCTGGCTTAAAACACAATACTTGACATTATTTAGTTTTAAGTCTTAACTTCCGCCTGAAGAGTTTAATGCTCACAACCACAAGACAGCTGTCGAAGACTCACTAGAATATTCATTAACCATTTTGCTATTCAATAGATCTTTATTTTAAATAACAAATGAAAAAAATCCGTATTAATTAATATACATAATTCCCACAAACGGCTGTCTACAATTTAAAAAACTAAGCGGTACTTACTTCAATTTGGCGGGATTCCATTCGTTTTCTTCTTTTTTTAAATTTCTGCTCCCAATTTGAATCATATGGCTACCACGTACATCACCTCCATGTTTCTCTGCTAGCCACCAGTTTCCTTACATCATCCTAGTTATAATTGAATAGGTCTGCAATTATTGTATATTGTGTAAAATAACATGTGGCATAATTAATGTATAAGAATCTAATAAACTTTTTTATATCACAATAAAATAACAAATCGTAAAGCTTTTCGTCATCAAATGAAAACGCAGCCTTGGATTTAGATTGGCCACGTGTTGGAAATGCTTCAAATGAGTTTCAAGTTGATACGCCTTTTTTTTAAGATGTTACAGAGTCCTGAAAGATCTTCCAATACGTTTTTCTACTTCTTCCACAAAAGTCTTTAGGATATATTCGACGGGGCCGCAAGATGTTCTAAGAATACTGAATAACGATAGGGAATATCGAAAATACCATGTGATTTTAATGCATTTCATGAATTGAAAAAACACAAAAAAAGAAAGTGCGGCATATTTTATTACATAATAATATATTAAACATTTTTTATATGTCATGTTCGCGCGTAAAGAGGAGCATATGAATTTAGATATCCACTCCAAAAGTGGAGTATATAGATATCCGCAATGTGAAGAGGTCTTGACAGATTATTATTCACGAAAATTTCTCAACCCAATGGGCATCTAGTCCTGCATTTTTGGATTTTTTTAAATCCGACAGATGTGGGAATCAAACCCACTTTCCCTGAACTGTTAGGTGCGCACGCTAACCTCCACGCTATCGGGGAGTCATATATGAGACTGGTTGTTATAAATAGGTTGTTGGTCGATTCTATGGAAGAAGAAGAGAAGTATTTTACATTAAACATATTGTATGGTAGAAATAAATTGATGTCCGTTTCGGGATAATTATTGATTATAAAAGCGACCAATATGAACCAACAATGCTTGTAATTACTTTGTAAAATCAAGTGACATTAGTTCCAATAAACAATTTTCTGAAATTCGCTAAAAGCTCGTTTTTTAATTTGAAAAAGGTTGTGTACTTGTATAGTAATATTGGTTAAACACTATAGGCAATGAGAGTAATTAATCGTTACAATATATCCCTTCCAGACGTGTCCAACGAGCAAGCCTCTGAAACGATTTCCTGTACTAAATCCTTCTCGATCCTTTTAAGCCGGAAACCTCTTTAAGATAGGATTGTTGGTAATACGTATATAGTTCACTCTTATAATTAAGTTGTCTGGGAAGTATTTTATTTAATAACTTATTTATACTTAATACAGACAGAGGGTTTAGGAAATCAATCAATTTATAACGTGTTTACTTTGTAGATTATCAATAATCTTTTTATAGTTCTCAATGTTTCACTTTGACATGCATTATATAATATATAATATAAAAAGCTTTTAAAAAATAAAGGACATCTTGCCCTATGGAATAAAACCAGCTTTTAATACCAAAAATCTTATATAATGAAATCACTTATTTTATATAAACTAATATATTCTAATATAATTTAACCCAACCTATCATTACTTCCCTGATAGCCAAGCGGTTAGCGCGCACCGTTCTGAGTAAGAGATTGCTCGATTCAGACTGCTTTTTTGGGTCTCACCATATCCTGAAATATCTACTTTCGTTCATTCATACCGCATTTTTGTTCGTAATTTTTACTTTCGTACCAAGTAGGTCTCATAATGTATATTGTCTGTGCCTCTCCTAGAGTTTGGCATGCCTCCCTTGAAAGTATCTGTACTCCCCTGGGGGAGGGGGGCATATAGACCCCGGTTGAGGTCACTGGCCTATTCTATACAATTTGATTTTATTAAAATGTCGCCAGTTGGTTGCTCGTATAATTCTCAATAATTGACTACAATATTTGCTTATTATTAATTGATAATCTCCCCGGTAGCGTACATAGTAGCGTGCACGCCTAGTAATCCGGGAAATCCGGATTTAATTCTTCATCTGTCGGATTTATGAAAATCCGAAAAAATATAACACTCGATACCAATCGCGTTGAGCAGTTGTATAATAAACAATTCTCGTGAAAATAATCTGTCAATGCGTCTTCACATTGCAGAGATCCACATACTCCACTTTCGGAGTGGATATCTTCACACTGTGTAGATCAATATGCTTCATTCACTTTGGAAGCGAACATGGTATAAAAAAAATATTAACAATGAAATGATTACAAATATTGAAAATTAAAACTTCGGGTATAAGTCGTCTATCATGAAAAGTCTTCAAATCGTGGCTTAGTTTTAGATTTATTTTTATTTCTATAACATATAAACACTCCAAAGACTTCAATTAATATTGGATGAGATCGTGTAGAAGAAGATGATATATTTATATATTATATTGCATAATATAATGTTATAAAATTTCTCTATTAAATGTAATTTTTCCTGCTGGCAGCACAAGGTGCCAGAAATACAATTATCGTACATCGTGATATTCTTGCACCTAGACTAGGATCTATAGCTAAATGCACTTAACCACAGTCTCGTGAAACTGCTAGAAGATATATTAGAGTTTTATTATGCATTACAATTTTGGCGCATGAATACGAAAATCAATCAACCCACATTTTTTTTAAATTCTAATTAAATTATAACAAACAGAAATAATCTTATATTAACGTAAATAGTGACAACCGTTTGATATAATATCATATTTCAATAATTTATTTAAGCCACTTGTGAATTTGATTTAATTTTATACGTAGTATATTCCTCTTTCATACCATATTTTTAAAATCTTTTTTTTCATATTTTATGTCTTCTTCTTCTCCAGTCTTTTTTGGTGTAAAATTTAGGATGTACCCTACAATCTATTTCAATTGATTAGTTCTAATCAAGTCTGCTTTTAGCTGGAAATTACTTAATAATACCATCTTGTCCCGTACTAAAATGATAATTAAAAGTTATTTTAATATATCGTAAAAACGTCCCAAGAGAATTCGACAACTTTATTCAGAAATATATAACTCTACTATTTAGTATTCAGATCTATTAAAAGTATGTTATTCGTAAGAAGCTCTACGAATAAATCGTTTAAAGTGTGTTTTTAACATCAAAATAATCGCAAAAACAAATAGAAAAATAATGAATTATTACACTCTCCTACTAAATTTTCAAAAATGGACTTAAGCCATCGATATTTTTTCATCAGGTCCTTTTAATCTTTGGTCTTCTTTACTGTAAAATTTAAGATACATCTTACAATCTCTTTTGATCTATCAGTCCGTTTGGCAAAAATTATTCTCTTCAACGGGAGTTCTAATATTTTAGCAAGCATCAGTCAGCAAAAAAATAATTAAAATATCATATTATTTCTGCCAAGAGTGTGAAATACATATTTACAAATAAGCATTCTTTGCATTTTATTGCAGGAGAACTTTTCTGCGTTTAACTGTCTAAATATATTTTAGTAATCTACTCTAACCTCACATGTGTAGAAATAATTTAAAAACATGATTTTTCAACATCGAGAATTTAACAACACTACAAATATTACAAAGAACTTTTTTATATATTTATAAGGTTCTTCATTACAGCTTAACTTGCATTGTTCTAAAAATTGTTTTTTTTATCAAGCTTTCATTTTTTACTGTAGGGCAATTAATACATTAGTAATTAAATTCAAAATGCTTTATTAAAACCGGAGAGCCAAATTAAATAAAATATTTGAAAAATAGTACATACTTACCAGAACAATAATATCCATTTTTGTGTCCATTAATAATAAAAATATATTCGGCTTGACTTAATATAATAGTGGTTTGGTTGCTTTCTGTATTAATAAGTCGATTCGTATTACCGTGGTTACATACAATATGACCACATGCGGGCTAAATTAACTCAGCTGTAGAAAGGAGAGAAGTTCAATTACTAACGATATGAATCATTCGAATAATTTGACTTGGCTTTCAAATCAGTACCTAGTAATAAATATAATAGATCAAAAAGATCATTTTAATGAGAAGGCCAGATATATTACGTAGTTAAAAATACACAAAGTTTCATCTTTTTCAGTGGAGCATATGAAGACTACATCGCACCCCAATGATCCCTGTCGCTTTCGATCTGAATATTCTTTCATTTTTCCCAACGCTCACAGAAAAATAATGCCTTGAATGAGGTGTGATTCTTCTTTCCCATGTACAAATTTGGTAGATCCTTTATTTTTAATCTAAAGTCCAATTTCCATAATAATTCGGCATTTGCGGCTTGACTCCTTGTGTGTATTTAGTTGAGTACATTGTAAATTTAAAAATAAGAAAACCTTTCGCAAAACTGAGGGTTAATGCATAGCATAATATTACCCTCATATTTAAACTAACTATTTTTCTCTAAATTATATTTCAGTATTTAAAAATAGTGTTTAATTTAGGATTGAACTGAAACACATATTTTTCAGTTTATATGTAAGTATCAAAAACGTTCTTGTAATCATGCTTGTCTACACATTATTTGGTTTTGATGGTCCGAATTTGAAGATTTTTAAGTAATACACAAATAATATCTATAATCTAGAAGCATAAACATGAATTTACTATGAAGTGTGCTCGAAGAGAGAAGAAGAAGCAATTTTACCAGTTATGTCATTATCTATATATGTATTTTAACCATTTCTGAATTATTATTTTAATACATTTGAAATGTTACACACAAGAAACTCATTTAAAAGGATCATCTATCAAAAAGATATTTGTACAAATTATAATCAAGTTAGAGTTAAAAATATTGTAACGCCAGTCTATATATCGTTTATCGTATACCTGTCACTGATTTCATTGCTCGTTTTCCGTGTTTCATAATGGACTTCATTGTCATTATATAGCGCTCTATCTATATCAATATCTTAACCATGACATTTACTTTTATTTTGTAAACTTTCTACTATTTTAAATTAAATGATAATTATATCTAAAATATTTAATATAATACATTGAAAAAGCTTGTGGTACTTAATATTATATTAACACGCGTAATTCTCTGTTAATAATAGTATATCTTTCAAATCTGTACGTTATTCGTGACTATAAGCTGTAGTATGAAATCTAAATAACAACAAAATTACATTTTTTTAATTTCCTCATTAAAAATCGCATGTAGGTTTTTTCTGAAAATTATAAATCATAGCAATAATCTATGGACTACGTTTTAATTTATTACCTAACCTAGTTAGGTAAACAAGCATACCTACCTATTGTTTTTCTTTTTGCAATTACGTATAGCAATCAAATTTTTCAACCGACTGAATCCCGGTCACGGGATTAGTCGTATTAAAAACACAAGGCTCTCTGCGGCGGTACGTATTTCATGGTTGTATTATTTGTTTATTGAACAATATTTGGCTTGACACGCTTGCTAAGAATTTATGCGATAAAATTCTATCGTTTTGCGCTCTAAATGTTTAACGTTGCATGGAGTTGGTAATATTTCTGATAACCAGGGATAATAAATAAGGAAATAATTTATAATATAATCAGATTATAGAAACTGTACAAAGCGTGTACTAAACTTTTAGTACTGATGCATGCGGTGGATCCTAGTGATACGGTTGCATGACTTCGTTAATAACGAGAAGATAAGAGAACGTACCATGTAGCCACTGATCACTGACAAAGTGAAGCTGCGACGTTGGACCTGGTTCGGGCACATATTGCGGAGACCTTAGGAGAGTCTTATCCTGACCGTTCAATTCTTCAAACCAACTGATCTTCAGGAAGGCTACTAAATACGATCTAAAGAATGTATTCGGTAGAGTTACGGGATGAAGGTACGACCTGGGCGGACGCAAGAGTACTGGTGGGCGATGAGGATTTTCGAAGGCGGCATGTGATGTCCATATGTTCCACTTAGGAAGCAGATATGAAAGAAGAAGAAGGATAATAATAAATTATGTAGTCATAGCCACCTTGTGTCGTATCCAGGATTCTGTCTTCCCTGTTAATCACTTTGGGTTCCACCCTCCTAGCATCTCCTAACTACGTCAAATTTATAATGTAAATACTGTCTAACGTTTTATAGGATGCCGAGATATCACTATTTAAAAAAAGTAGGCGAATAGGACTGGTGTTCCCCTGAGAAAGCTACAGCACATATTTGAGCTTTTTCAACATTGCCAACTTTTCATACAGCAAGCAGCTACTTTGTATATTTTTAAAAACCTCATTCTTTGATTCCACATTAACAACTATATCGTCCCTAAGCCGGCATATTGTTACGTAAAACGCTGATCTGATAACTATGAGAAGGCAAAAAAAAAATATTTATTAATCAAAATACTAAACTCTCTTCAAGTTAATATAATATGTTGAATTACTCCTGTAGAGGACGTATGAACAAATTATAGAAGATACCAAATAACGTATACATTGAAACAAGACTCAAATGCCCCACGAAGTGAATGGATAGTTCTTTACTTCCTAAATATATTTTGGACATAAAACTAAATGGTGGTCGGCCGACTAGTTTTGATGGTTAGGTTAGGTTTGGTTAGGACAAAAAATGTTCGAGAAAACTGGGGCTTGTCCTGAGTTATCAAGTTAAAACGACTAGAAAATTCTGTTTAAAAAGGTTAGATTAATTAAGTTAATGTTAAAGCATTATATTAATGCCGATGATGATATCTGTAGAATATAGTTTTCAGGAGTGAGAGACTATATTCACTATTCATTAAGGGAAATACAAATAGCTAGTTTCGTAATCCATGAATTGCTCATTTAATATTCGTTAGGCGATTCAGCCGTTCGAAGAGCAACCGCTTTTGCCAAATCCGTTTATCAATCACCTCGCCGTGAAAGCTGTACCCAAACTGATGTTGATAAATGTAACTAATAAATAACAAACAAATAATGGAGTTGCCATTATCTTGTAGGTGTAAACTTCGCCGATATATTGCCTCGTGTGAGAGGCGAGAATAAGGATGTACGACATATTTCACAACGAACTTATACTGAATATTAAAGCTTCGATTAAAAACTTTGGACTTTTAAATATATACTGTATAAATCCCCGTTAACGAAGATGTTTGAATCCGTGCCTCGTATCTGAAAAATACGTGCTCGATTCCTACATCTGTAGATTTTTAAAAATCCGAAAATGCAGGAACAAACAATATGACAAACGATTGTCGTGAAAATAATCTGTCACGACATGCCTTCACATTGTGGAGATCCATACACTTTGCTTTCGGATCGGATGTCTTCACACTGTGTAGATCTTTCTACACTGGTAGACTGATATGACTTAATTTACAACGAGGAGATAAAAGATCAAATCATCGTATGGAGCAGAGAGCAAATCGTTATTGAAAAATTAAAGCTGCAAAATAGACGTGTTGCGGATGTCTCAAAAGAATCTTTACCTGACTGTTTCTACATAATAATGTGAATTATATTGATCTTATATGGAGGTCAATCAAGTATCAAACACCGTATCGTACCTTTTGGTCAAAAAAGTATTGACTTGTAATTTGAGAACGATGCAGTTTTTCGAAGTCCTTCGATGTTGACAAACGCGTATTTCAAGGTCATACACAGATGACAGCAGTTCGATTAACACACGTAACGTAAGTATTTAACATGATTCCTGTTGCACATTAATTTGTTTCTCAATATAGTTAAATTAATTATTAGGTTCACGGCCCAGATTATAGTAATCGTAAATTTTAATTATTATATCAGTTGATTAATTTTTGAGAACCGGTTCTTATTTTTCCTGTGCACATCACTAGCTGGAAACTGAATACACCGCTCGTAAGACAAACGGCGTGATTTCAAGCTGCATTCATGAATTCGATACAAATCCAAATATATTTACTTAAATGAAACCGATACTTAGCACGAAGTAACAAAGGATTTAAATTCATGAATACTGAAACTAATTCCGTAGTTAATCCCAACTCCAAATTTTTAACCGACGACAAGAATTATTTAGTTAGTACATCCAAGATTAAAGACATTTCATTTTAAAGCTATAATTTAAAAGAAAAATAGAAATATGCAGGACTGCCCATTCGGTTGAGAAATTACCAGTATTCGTGAAAAGTAATCTATCAAGACATGTTATCACATTGCAGACATCCATATATTCCATATTCGGTACGAACATGGTTACCATAAATATATAATAATTGTTTAAAACAAATAACTATACGGACTGAGGAAAGAAAAAAGGACGTAACTCACATAGAACCAATTTTACAGGAGGTAGAAAAAAGTTTATTTATTGATTTTGAGCCAAAGTCAAAACATTACATAGGCACAGCCTTGCAGTGCATGCATACTAAAACTGGTGTTTTATTTACTCAATATGAAATATATTTAATAACTTATTTAAGAAAAACCAATAAAATTGACTAGGTGTAAACCCTTTTTCCTACAAGCTAAATTTAGATACAAATTCGGCATTTTCAGCTTGCTTCCTTTTGATAGAACATAGAACATAGAACACGTCATATCTTAAATGAAACAAATACGAATATAATGCACTGTAGATTTCTACAAATTATTTTTAACAATGACCCGTCATATACCAATCAATTAAATTGGCATCCAGTCACAATTTTTTAACTTCAAAATAAATTTTTTGAACTGTCACCTTCTGTGGTGAAGCTCGTGCTCTTGGTAATCAGCCAAAAATGTGACAGCGTATATGAAATACTACAATACATAAATTGACAGGAAATTAACACTGACTGAAAATTGTAATAAATACGTAAGTGATACAATACAATTATAAAGGATTTTCTAGAAATTGATTTTTAAACAGTTGATTTCTTAGTAAGTTCACATTTTATAATATTTATTTATATCCTAATGCATTTATATTCAAAAAAATTATTGTATATTGTCGTTTTATCAAAACATGAATATCTGTAGATGATGTAATTGATATTTAAATTGGTAAAACAAAGTGGGATTATTCATGGAAACATAAATAAACATATTAGGACATGTAATGGTTTTATTTTCCTGTCTTAATGTGAATATAATAAAGGTGAATCAATTGTATATAGTTGCTTTGTCATGTTAATGCATATTAGGCCGCGGGTATAACAGATGAGGCGGTGACAAAGCGACGGCGACAAAATAACGTAAACAGAGATGCGAAGTACCTGTAAATAGGTCAGTGAAAAAGTGAGAAAGTGCGTCCACCTATTTATAGCTATTTTGCATCTCTGTTACGGTCGCTTTGACGCTGTCGCTCTGCTATCGTGCCCGCGGCGTTATACGTGTGTGTATTTCTTTGTGTTATTAAATACTTTACTCGTAACAGCTTGAATATAACGAAAGACAAACCCTGGAAAATAAATAACGATATTACAATGTCTGAATTGAAATAAAGTTTTTTTAAATCAGGTTTGCTCCCAAAATGAAACATATGAATCATCTACAGTCTACATACACAGTGGGAAGATGTCCGCTCCGAAAGTGAATAAATCTCCACAGTGTGAATACACGTTTTGGCATATTGTTTTTCACGAAAATTGCTCAATTCAATGGGCATTCAGTCCTGGATTTTATGAATCCTGCAGAATAGGAATCAACCCTACATTCCCCGGATGCGAGGCACATACCCTAATCTCTGTGCTACCGGGGAGACATAACTAAGTTACCTTTATAAAATATAAAAGATTTACTATTTATAAAAACAAGTTTAGTCCAAGAAGACATTTTCGACTGAAAACATTTTTAAAATTCATTATATTATATTGTAAATGTAATAAAATCTTGTTTGGCCTTTTAAGCAAATTTCTTTTGTCATGGTTCATTTAAATAAAATTAATATTACGGTATTTGAAAAATCTAAAAATAGCACTTCAAACTTGGGTTGTTCCTTTGCCATTTATAATATGGAAGTTGTAAATATTTATGCATAAAGAAAATAAAAATAAAATTAAAGATTGATAACTTGTAATCTGACATAATGGTATGTTTTCTTTAAGTGCATGCTTCGTAATCTATTACTAGTCGAAATTTTTCACGATGGTGACTCATTATTTCGGTGATTAAGTATAAACCGATTCACCATAGAATTCCACTCATGAATTATCTTACTTAATGTGCCCTCCATTCACCCGCCCCTTCCTTAAATCTGGTCTTAATCAGACATTTCCCCGAGCTTTGATATCGAGAAGCGATTTACTTTACTCGACTGGAATGTCCCGGGAGTAAATATAATTTACCCAAGACTTAAGTTACCACGCACTCAAGTGTGCTGAAGTTAAAATAAATATAATACAATAAATTAAAGCTTTATTTGGTTAAGCAATTATCCCAAGAGATTATCTCGCTCACCTTTGTGGCAAACAAGTCCGATGGCCAGATCGGTTCGATACTGATGCCACGTTCAGGTTTCACGAAGCGAAATTCGATAATGTATTCCGATATTACCGAATTTTCACCTGCTTCAATTCACTCTCCACCATCTGCCGTCTACCTTATGCGTGACTTCGAATAAATATTCAAGAAAATCTAAGCTGGATAAAACTTCGATCCAAAAATGGATACGCTCTGTCTGATTAGTGTCGGTTCAGATGACGATTTATCGGATTCAAAAAGCACCGTACTCTATATGAGATGTACCTTGAAACTACTGCACCAAAGCAAAGTCACCTCTGCTTACAACACCTGATGGCTTACAACTAAATGTCTAATGAATTGAGCAATTGCTGACATCCAATTCTTGGTAAAACAGTGTTCACAATATAGAAATCCACATACCCTATTTCTGTCCACTCCACAGTTAACACGGATATAGTAAAAGAGCATTTCGATTTGTAAGCATGCTTGCTAGAGTAGTGGGTTAGAATTATAGTTACAGGTTAGGCTCATGAAACTACGTAAGGATTTTTAAATATCAAGGGCGGAGTTGAATACCCAGTGGATTGGCCGATTGAATAACAAACAGTCAATACTCATGGAAAACAATCTGTAAAGTAAGTATTCTAATTGTAGAGACCAATGTGCTCCACTTTTGGAGCGGAATTGTTAATTATTTACGAAATTTGGCTTACTAACGAGAATAATATTACAAGCATAAGTATTTATTTAATGTAATTCGTAAAGTGATAAAATTATATTCTTCTTCTTATATCACGTTCGCTCCCAATGTAGAGCTTATGGATCTACAAAGTGCGAAGATATCTACTCCGAAAGTGTAGTATTTGGATCTCCACAATACGAAGACGTCTTGACACATTATTTTACACGAGAATTTGTTCCATTCCTGCATTTTAAGATTTTTAAAATCCGATAGATGGGGAATCCAACTCGCATTCCCTAAGTACGCTAACCGGGGAGACACTCATATACTTATTATATATAAAATTATATATTATCTAAAAACTATAAAATTTTATAAGAAAAGGTATTTATAAAACATAATTAATATATTTCTTAATAATGCTGGAAGCATCGAGTATGTCGGAATCTATCCAGTAATAATTTTATTTTAATGATGACTTAAAAATGTTGTGGGTGGGTTTAAAAAACGAGAAAGGTTAAGGTGCCAGAGTAATATAGCATGTTAGCAAGAAGCATGTATAGTTTATACATATTTATAGACATTTGCCTAAATTAGCATAATATTATATTTATAATAATCACATTCCTTCAAGGTGTGACCAAATTATTTACACAATGACAGAAATTCAAATTACATACAAAAGAAACAAATTTTTGATATTGATAAATATTCTTTTATTATTCGTCGCAAGCCTAATAACTTATTTAGTTTCTCTTATTTGTCATATTTTAAATAAAGGATATTCGAGTCATCTCATTTAACTTCATTAGGTCTTTTGTAAGGTATGTATTATACATAATATAATATATCACCGACGTCTTAACATTCCGTCAGGTTTCAGTTACCTGCACTACTGCTAAGTACGATAACGACACAACTGCACACAGAATTGCACATCAGACAATTGCGCGTAATTATTGCACACATTCACAACTGAACACACACATATATATATATGTATTCACTTTTGAAATATATACACATTTACCTATATTATAATTACGTGAATTTAGTTATGGCAAATTTCGCTTTGTTTATTGTTATGAACATATATTTGGCACATTTGGCTGAAATATTCGTTATTCTATAAAATTGGTTAATTCGGTATAAGCTATAAAAAGATTTTACCAGTATTTTGGCTTGAACCGAGTATTGACGTGTTTTCCACGGGAAACATACAACTACACGCAAGACAGTTGCGCATCAAACAAGTGCTCACAAGACAAGTGTTGACGTGACAAACGCACGGATAGATAACCGCGCACACGACAAGTGCTCACAAGACATGCGCGCACGCTAACTCAGAACTATTAAGACATTTTATACTATAATTATAGAATAGTTAGATTTTAATATTTTGTTTATGCATGTGGTCTTCCTAGAGAAAATAAGACGGATCTCTAGTAATCTACCTGTTGTATGTATTATTTCAAACGCAAAAAAATCGAAAAGTCGAAAATTCTCTAACTTTTCGTATTTGTGCAGTATATTTTGATAAATTATAAATCTGACTGTCCCATAAATAGACATTTAAAATTGACTCCAAATACGCATTATCTCAAAAATGTTGATTTTCTCTGTACATTGTACTTATTTTTATACAACTCGTTTTTTCTCGTAACTTTCA
>JAGVSQ010008622.1:0-14250 GCA_022683975.1 Rhyacophila evoluta | reverse complement strand
ATTGTAGTGACGTAGAGAAGAATTGTGGACAAACGAACGAACGAACGAACATACACATTTTGACTTTTATATATTAGATAATTATCTGAGCTTTTGCCTGAAGATGTAATAAGCTGCTGAATAATTTCAAAAATCGTGCTTAATTTTAAATTTGTGAAGTAATGCCTACATTTGTATTTTTATGTTTCTAATCTGATTGTTAAAATCAATGTTTTTTGTTTTTTTGCTCAATCCATTATTCGATATTATACATCGAATAGTAACATTTTGAACGGATCATAATTAATGTGTCATCTGTCATTTGCAATATTGAAATTAGCGGCATTAAATTTACGTGATTTTTTCCACTGTATTCAAATCTCGTTTTAGGCGGCAAAGTTTCCGGGCTAGTTCATTTTATGTGCACATCCAAGGTTAATCAAATAATCAATCGATAAAATTAATGAATTAGTGATAAACTAGTCTTGCTACTGCTTGCGGGCCGAAATAAAATCCAGTTGTCAATTAAACCTCTATTATTATTTTAAAATAAAACGATAACTTCTAATAATACCTGTGGCTTATTAAATAATAAGTTATGGTTGACAATGAAAGTCTATGAATGGCCAATAATAGTGCAAATGTAGCCTAATTTGTATTGCTATTTCGGTCATCCATTTGATTTAAAAACCAATTTAATCTCAAGTGAATCAAAAGGTTTTCTTAAAAAAATCTTTCATTCAGATCAAAATCAGTGTTTAGTGGTTCTACCAATATACGAAACGTATCAATTTTTTTTTATTACAATAAATTTCAATTTTGACATAGGTGTCTCAAAATTTTATATTTCAATTAATATATTATTTGATATATTATTTACAGGACTTAGCAAGACAGCTGGAGTGGGAGCTGTCATTAGCAGGAAGTGAACTAGTCTCTCATGGCTGGTACCGGGGGCCACTCGGACGGACCTCCACTGAGGCTGCTCTCACCATTGATGGACAATTCTTGGTCCGTGACTCAGCCTCTCAACCCGGTAATTACGTCCTTAGCTGCCGCCATGCTGGACAATATCTCCATTTTGTCATAAATAGGGTAAGGAATTGATAGTTGATACTTTCGTTTGTTAGAACAGTGTTCACGAAAAACTCACAACGTCGTGGTAACCAAAAAGATGTTTAATTAATATTTTTGACTGATGGTGCATGATGGAAATTGATTTTAAATTCTATTTTATTTAGAATTTAAAAAAATGTTTATTTTTATTTTTATCAGCCTTTTATATTTAAGGCTCTTTCATTATCCTCTATATTCAGCTAAATCCTGCGCTGCCATATGACTTTTTAAATGACAGAGAGCTGTCTCATCCAATTCTGTCCAAAGACGTCAGATCACCTTACACCCAGTATTTAATGCAGGCATCTGGCATCAAAGCTGTGGTTTATCTAAGTTTTGGTCTGTTTTTCTGTCTTTTGGCTTTATTAATTCACAGAAAATTTATTTCATAATTATTCTTTATAGTGTTATATTTTTACAGGTTGTGATACAACCCGATACTGTATACGAACGTTTCCAATATCAGTTTGAAGATGAGGCTTATGACACTGTTGCCGATCTAGTGACATCTTATGTTGGGTCTGGTAAGCCGATCTCGATGGCTTCTGGAGCCCGCATTCAAACTCCATCTAACAGAGAAACACCCCTATTATGTTGTTCATCCAACATCAACCAAGTTGCTAACCACACTGCCGCCAAAAAATATAGTTTTAGTCAAGATAAATTATCGTCATGTTGCTCAACTAGTACTAATACTTTTACAGCTAACCACACTGTCTCCAAAAATGCTAATTATAATGATAGAAATAGTAATATAAATGCTAGTCAAAATAGTACACCATACAATAGTTTTAATAATGAAGCCATTGGAAATAATGGGCCACAATATTCCAAACAATTCATGGCTGCTGGCTCTCCACTGGAACTGAAAGCATCAGATTCTCAGAATACAATCACTACAACTGTGTCTCAACAAGAATATGGAGATGGAAAAAATGATTCATCTGACGGTTTGAGGCGAGAGGGGTCTTGGAATACATGGGAATCATCACAAGAAAATGCTCCAGAGAAACCAGCAAGAACACAAGCACCAATCTATCAGGCTTCCGGATCAGATTCAGGAAACGGTTCTGGTGATTCAGCCCAAAGCTCAGCACCAAGCGACACACCTCATCTTGGAGATTATCCACGCAGTCTTACAAAACCAGTCAAACGAGAGATTGACGCACAACATGCTGAAGACTTAATAATGAAAGCACAAATATTGGAATTCAAACAAAGTACCAAAATTTTGATTGAAGCTTTTCAATCTAGTCTCTTCGCATCACCAGCAAACAAGCCATTGGAATCAAATACTTTACAAACCATTAAGGTCTTACTGAGAACATCTGGCCCAAGAATACTGGCAAATCATTTAACGAGCATTGATTTAAAAATGACACTCGGGGAAAACATTCCAGCCATCAATGGAAATCCTTTAGAATCAGTTTCAGGAATTGAGCTATGTCTCCTGCCACACGGTCATCAAATGAGAACAGATTTAATCGAACGGTAAGTATTAATGTGTCATAAAATTTCATTGTCAATCTAAAATATCACCAAATTCTATGTTTATAATTTTATTTTTTATATCAGGCACAGCGTTGCTGTACATGCATTACAAGAATCAACTTGATAATTTATCAATAGGGCAGGTAGCAAAAAGGCCTAGTTGCTGTAAATATTTTGGATATTATAGCATCATAATGTAACTAACAGATAGACTTGTAGTTCTTATGGATCAAATATTGTCACACAGCATAATATACATGTGACTAGGTGTAAATAAAAGTTGAGGTAAAATCTAATAACCATAATAGATATCAAAAAATTTACAAGTATGGTATCTTCCGTATTAATATTTTATTACGATAAAAATACTGTACAATTTTGAGGGTATACTTTAGATCAGTGCTCCGCAACCTTTTCTCATCTATGGCTCACCAAAAATTTTCCTAGAATTCCGCGGCTCACCAAAAGCTAAAATATATAGGTATTAAATTGATACACAAATTTTACAATCAATTTTTGTTTTTTATTTTAAAAGTATACATACATAAAATTATAACATATTTTTTCTACGCAGTCTTAATAATCATTATAAAATAATAATTATTCAATGTAATACCTGCGGTTGTTTCAATGAACACAAAAGTTTTATATTCGGCGCGATTTTTGACAGCACAACCCGAAGTTCAAGACCTTTTAAGCATGACCGCTTATCATTTTTAATTAATACAACTTTGCTCAAATAAATATGTCATCGAAAATGGCTTATATGGAAAATTGCTTTGTCAACAATGCAAGGATATTCTTTTTTAACGTAAATCCAGAAAACATCTAATGGAACTTCGGAGAAGTGAAGTTTTAAAGTCATGTCATTATTTAAATCTGTAAATTCCTCTCGAATTTTTTGTTTTACACAAGAAACAAAACCCTTTTTACTACCCGTCATTGCCGCAGCGCCATCCGTGCAAACAGCAATGCAATTGCTCCATTGAATATTATTTATTTTGAAGAAATCATCGGTTACTTGAAAAATCTCTTCACCTGTAGTTCGCTCTGGAACCTCCTTACAAAATAAATAATGTTCTCTAAAAAAGTCCTCATCAACGAAACGTGCAATAGCTATCAGCTGTGCTTTATTTTTAATACCGGTTGTTTCGTATAATTATTCTAAATAATATTTTGAAAAATAATTTGTCATTGTGTATTAAATACATAATGAAAAATTGTAAAATTTCAAATACATTGTATTTGACCGCGGCACACCTGTATACGCCTCACGGCACACCGGTTGCGGAGCACTGCTTTAGATTATAATTTGTATATCCCAATACAGTTTATTCTATTTTATTACTTATTTATGATCATCATGTCAGTTTTTATCAATAATCACTACGAAATTCTATAAAAATATTGAAGCCCTATTTGAAACTTTGATTATTGATTGTAAATTCAGTATGAGAGCTGTCAATTCACGATTTTCAATTATAAACTACTCATAATAAAATTATTAAAGTAGCTTTAGAAAAAGATTTAAATTAAAGTATAAATTGATAGTTGGCATGTTAAGATTTTTCATTCATACTGTTCTATGCTTTTTGATAGTTCATAAACAATATGAGACGTGTTTTTTTTAAGGTTTTCTTATGCATTCAATTTTTTTGATCAATCAATTCGTTCACTTATATTAATTAAATACATGGGTTGACTTTCTTTTTACAATGACAATACTAATAAGCATCAATATTTTAATCTTGATATTGCATTCCAAGTTAAGATTCAGCCATTCTGTAATTTTGTAAAACAGCCAAATAATCGAATATGTTATCCTTTTGACAAATTATAATGAGACATCTATTTAGGCATATTCTTACTTTTATTCATTCAAATGTGACGGATACAAAATTTATAGATCTGTTTTGTTTTTTGTCATCTAAAACAGTATTAAGCTTTACTTTGAACAGTGTATGTCATGATAAACAGTGAACATGATTTTTCTCAGAAACACTAAAAATTCCCTCCTCTTCAAGTTCGTAGAACATTCGGACTACAATATTTCAACAACCATTTCTTGTTATATTACTCTGTTTGACACAAGCTTAAATAAAGCACAAATGTAATTAATTAAATGGTGTATTTTGTAGCATTATTGCGTTTCTGTGCCACTTTAATTATAGATATTCTCTTGTTGCATTTGCATTGTATTTGAAGTTGTCATGAATTGCTTGCTAAAAGTTTTGCTAAATTATAAACAATAAATGTTAGATCAATAGGTCAAAAGCATATGCTTAATATTTTGGACACATAAATAAGATGACTATGTGGCCGAATGGTAAGCAAGTACATTTTAGAATTGGAAGTCGTAAGCTCATATTGTACAGCTGCATAAGATTTTTTTTTAATTTAGAGATATAGGATCATATGTCCAATGAGTTTTACGATTTGTTTTCTCATGAAATGTAATCTGTCGAGATGAGTTTTTAAATTGTTGAAATTTGTAGAAACATATTTGGAGCGGAAATGATTAAAAATAATTTGTGCTGAAACAAAGTCATAATACATACACTAGTTTAATTTCTGTGCATATACATGTGTATAATATGTGTTGAATTACATATACCATTCCTAAATCTAAAAAAAATGACATGATTATAATTTGATTAATTAAATGCATATTTTCAAAGAATTATTTTAAATAAATAGTTAAAGTTTTACCAGTGTATTATTGATAAAGAATTTGAATAAATATCACATAGAACTGTTTTAGCACTAAAAAAATATTTGAAATATTCTGGCCTTTTTCTGATATTAAATGAACAGGTAGTAAAATATCCATTCTTTTATTTAAATCCATTATAGTTTATACAACAGAGTCATACCGTTGCACATGCTGTTTTATAAAACCATACTGCTTAATTCATATACGAAATACCTAAACAAAAGCTAAATAAACACTTATAAAGATATCGGAAATATCGTATCAAATTTTCGTTACTTCTGTTTTGATTATAAAAAGATTTGACATGTATTAAATACTTACAAATTAAATTGCTTTTGCGCATTGCGATGGGTACTTAAATACATCAAATTAAGTTAAGTTAAAGTTAAATTAAGTGTGGTGTATTTTGCACACATGGCAACTTTTCTAACATATTTAATCAATTTCAAAACAAGCAAGAAATTGATGTTATTAATATGTATATTTGTCTATTTATATTCAAAATGCATCGCTGTCGTATTTAAAATGTATTTACTTACCTATAAAGGAAGCAATATTGTAACATTGCGTGTCAAAATTTAAAATAAAAACACTGTACTTTTTGTTATGTGAATTGGTGATTTTATTAGCACCATTTTTTTACTTCTGTCTTAGCATTTTTGAGATGTTATCAACATACAAAACAGAATTATTCTTATCCTTAGCTTAATTAAAACAAAAGATTTTACAAGCATGGAATGTAAGAATATTTATCATTTTGGCAAGCGTGACATATTCGATAATGTGATGAAAACGAGCTGTAAAGCCAGTAGTGTCAAGCAATTGCAACATTAAATTTTACAATCTATGTAAGATAACACCATACGTCATTAGAAAAAATAAAACAATCTGTGTAGATCTCTTTGATATGTAATATATAATGAAAACTGATATTAAATATTCATCAATACTTTGTGTCAGAAGATTATTAAATGATTTCAATTTTTTTATAAATTTAATTTCTAGTTAATGTTGCAAAAGACTAATAAAATTTAGATATACCTCTTTTTACCATCACAATTATGAATATGTGTTTTAATTTTTCTATTGATTTTTGTTAGATGTTATAAATATTTCCTTTTTTTTTATAGGTTATTAAAAATAGAACATACATATTATTTACATTGATAATCGCTCTGTATGCAAATATTATTGTGGTCATCTCTACTTAAAATTTTACTAACATCTTTATTTTAGGAATGAATGTCTCAAACTTCTGATAGCTGTAACAATTTTGACATGTCAGTCCGATGTAGAAAGAGCTGACGTTTTGAATGATTGGATCCAATTGGCGATAGAGACAAAAACAGCCTTGGGGAATTTGTTTGGATTTGGAGCTATAATGTTGGGTTTATGCATGCCCCAGGTAAAAATTGATTAAACATATTGTGTTTGGTCATATTTATAATCTAAATTTTTATCTACGGCTGTTTCCAAAGTATTTCATTGGGAAGAAAAATTATTATATTATAGTATAGTGTACTCTCAATTATTCGGGTGTGGATTATCTGGTTTTTGCATTATACGTGCTAAATGCTGAAATAATATTTATCGTCAATTTTTGTTATAGAAATTTATTGTAAAAACCACAAAAATCTTGAAGACAGTTATAGACAGAATAAAATTTTGAAATTGATGAAAAAACATTATGTGAGTAAAAATAGAAACAAGAAATCATTATAATTTTTTTTGATGAAATTCAGAAAGTAATTATAATACAAAAGCTTATACATATTATTTATAAACACATAATAAAACATGCAACTTAAAAAAAACAGAAACATTAATTCTGCCATGCAAGCTATCTATTCTTCATGAAAAAGCCAAAAAAAAGAAGAAAATATATTTTTCTGAAACAACATAGATAATATAGTAACATTATTATTACACACAAACCAATTCACCATTACCAGTAAGTTAAACGATAGTTTGCTAATAATAAAATTATTGACTATGTTCCTATATTTAACATACTTTGGATTATCCGTGTTTTTCAATTATCTGGGCCTCTCCTCCCCAGTATTACACCTGATTATTGAGAGTACACTGTATACTAATTTAATAGGAAATCTATATAATTTACAACCAATGTACAACAGTATCTCAATAATAACTATACCGCAAAATTAAAATTAATTGTATCTAGAGTAATTTAAATAAAAATTATAGGCATACAAAAAAAAATTAAATTCGAGTCAAATGCAATCAATAGAATTCCAAAAAACATAAGATTATTTATTATGACCAGAAAATCAAGTACTTCATAGTATTTTCAAGTACATATTCAATAATATGTTGAACATAAATTACGTCAGGTTAGCTAATTTTTTTTCACCATTATTTTGATGACACAATTCTCATACTTCATATAAAATATACCAGCTTCAGTCATTCATTCGGTAACTATCCTTGCACCTTTTGTGTTGACATACATTAATATTTAAGGAAGAGGTTATAAGAATAAAGTTATTATTGCATAATGTTATACAATATTTGATGCGCGTAGCTTTGAACAAAATAAAAATTGTTATTAATTAAGCGTTTGCTTGCATCGAAAAAATTCTTCATAATTTTTATCATTTCTTATTAATTTTTAATTGGCTTAGTCCTTAGTGGATGGCTGATAAATATAAATGATAAATATAGATAAATTTATTTAATATCTAGTAAAATTCAATACTGTATGTATTGTAGTTGGATAAATATGCAATCAATTTAATACTAACAATCTTTATGAATTTATAGTGTATATTTTCAAATAACTATGAGATTAAAATCAATTTCCAATTAGCATGATCAAGCTTATAAGTTTTTAATTATTGGTTTCTAAGTATAATTTCATCAGAAACTTTCAGAATTACTTTCATGTGACATTAAAAATCGACTGAGGTACGGGGTTATGTATAACATTCTATAAAACATGTTATTCTAGGTGGAATGTTTAGATGCCATGTGGCTTACTTTGAGACAACGACACACTGATGCAGCTTTTACATTCGAGGCAAAGTTGCGACCATGCTTTAAGAGTATGAATGATTGTGCTGATCCTACACCACCTAATACAACGCTTCCTCACTTACTTCCAGCTGTTTTGCTTTTACATAATACAGGTAAAAAATATTTTAGCTGATCATTTTCATTTGAAATTGTTCGTAAGAGTAGATAAATCTAATTAATAGGCAAAAGTTGATCTAAATTAGACACATATCAGCAGTATAAAAATGAATACAACTTTAACCAAAAGTAATATTAAAATAATCTAATTCTATCAATCATCAATTTAGTAGAATTCCTAAGCAATTTTAAATAAAGAAAAATTATTATCATTGGAAACATATTACATAAATTATTAGCTAACCATGCTAATTATCAAAGCACAAATAAGCGGCACCCATGTACACGAAACAATAACACCCAATTTTCCGTATGCCACCTTTAACAAATATAATACTTTGGTCATACCTAGGATGATGATGACATATTTTGTCACAAAATTATCAAAATACCCAATGATAAAGAATGTCTTCACTGTTTCACTCGTTATATACCGTGGAAGAACATAAATTTTTATAAGTTAAATATTAAAAATTTATACAAAACACTAAACTTTATGGTTTTGAGACATTAAATATATGAAGTCAATCAATAACTTTGATAGCTTAAGATGTAGATCAACATTAAAATTTATTATAGAATCTTTCGCTTTCAGATTCTGACAAGTGGTGGCTAAATAACCCAGCAAGCAGGGATTATGCCATCCACACCCCTGACTTCGGTTTATCAGTGGTAGCAGCTCACCTTGAAGCTGCTCGTAAATTTCCAGACCAAGTTGCAACTTTTCGTCGAAATGCACGAGCTGTCGTCCAGGAAATGAGTTCTTTGGGATCTATTTTGGATCCGATTCTTCTTGATATGTTTCAAACCGAGTTTCACATAAAATTTTTGTGGGGTTACAGGGGTGCACTGGCACCAGCAATCGAACGTCATAGCCGACTGTCTCAAATACTGACGGCAATGGCACAAAAATATCCATCACAATCGGAACAATAATGTTAATGACATACCACGAAGAATTAAAGGCTTAGATTTTTTTTAATATTTTACTATCATAGATTTTTTAAATGCTTATGCAGTTAATACACAATAATATTACAGTTGAGATTGCTTGAAATGGAACCGAGGAAACCGAAATATTTTTTCATGATGCAAATAAAACTCACCAATGTTTTCTATTGTCATAAAATTTAATTAATTCGATTTCTTGTTAGTACATCGACAGTCTATAATACATCATACCAGGTACACTACTAATACTTCAAATAACTATTACATAATTCATTATAAAAAAACACAGAAGTAAAAAAAATATATTTCTTTTAAGAAAAATCTGTCGACACTTTCGACATGCGCGGCACCAAGTTTGAATTCAGACTGTCTTTTGATAATCAGCATAGCCTTTACTTAAAGACAAGCAGCATCCAGGAATTATTATTTGAAAATTGTAGATCTAGTGACAAAAGTGTAAAAACATCTGGGTAATTATGCGGCTGCCGAGGGCTGGTAAATTTTGTTCATTTGGAGGCAAAAACTTTTCGTAAGGTTTTCATTTAGTCTTCAAAAACATTTCCAGTTCTAGTGAAAAAAAAGATAGAAACGTCGGGGTAACCATGTGCTACCAAATCTTTTCATAAGCGATTTTGTTAATAGAAAAAAATGTATGAAATTACAAAGATTTTATTAGAACCGCAATATCATTTTATGTCAGCCGATTTTTTACATCTAGCATTGTGATGTTGAGCAGTTTTCACTGTAAATTTGTTATCAAGTTTTTACACAAACATGGTATTGATGTAGATTTTTAACGTGTTATATATTTTTGCTTCTGTCAACTTAGAAGTGAAGAAGTGAACAGCTGATACAGTGGAATCTCAATTCTTCATTTTTCAAATGTGGGAAAATGAGGAATGCGGGAATGTCGCAAATAATTAATACATACATACAATATATATGATATTAAATCGTATTTGCAATAATTATCAGATCTATAAATGTATAATATTTATGTAAAATAATATATTGTAATAATATTTATATAGATTTTTTGTATAAGCCGTTTTCTGTACAGTTGTTAAAATCATAAAACATTACAGGATTGTTAATGACAGATATAGTTTTTAATTATATTTTATTTACACGAATTAAAACTTCTAGTTGAAATGTCAGTTGTTTTGCTATTAATAAAAGTAAAGGAAACATGGAAATTCCATTTACATCTATAAAAAGAGAAAAATAAAAATGTTATAATACTACTTTTTAACTTCACAAAGGAATATTACAAGATAAACATTATCTTGTAATATACCTATCAGATTCCAGTCTCCATGTAAGAATATCATCTCTACAGTTTATATTTTGTATATAGCATGTAATCATTAAATAGCAGTGTATATGCTTCATTGCAATTGTTGATTTTCTTCTTTTATCCATTCTCTATTTGAAGTTTATGGAAAACACAAAGTATAGTTTCTAAAAATTTATGTAAAGATGGTACAAGTTTTACTTAACTTAAAAACTAAATGAACCTACTAAAACCAGTGTGCAAACCATATTTATTTCTGAGTTTTACGATCCATGATAACTAAGTTTACATTTAAATATGTTTCACACAACAATACCATTCAATAAAATTTCATCACATGATGAATAAGTAAATGGATAAATATAATTTAGTATAGATATAAATAAATTCGTGTCATTATGGATGAAATAAATTATGTATCATATTTAAATGTATGTACAATAGTAATATAGAATCAACATGGTGTAATAATAAAATAGTTTCTTGCGATGTAATTATTTAATACTTACACATATATTTAATAATTGTATTTGTGACAAACATTATTTAATATTTTGTACAGAATACTTTTCTAAATATATTATTTAATATAAAATTATTTTGCTACACCATTTACTTTCCATTACCATGCCAATCCTAAACATTTCAGATATATTCTTAAAATTCTGACTGAAGTGATGATAATGTAAAACACTTTTTAATTTTTCTTATAATTCTAACATAACAGAAAAAAATAACTACACCATCAATAATGATAAAAATGTTATATTTTCTACTTAAATTTTTCAGTGAAACTAGTTCACCATTGATTGATTGAATTTTAAGAAATGTTATAATTTTATCAAAAAGGAAAATATAATGGCGATGTTACATCTAGCAGTAATGATCAAGAGACATAGAAACAATAGACAAAATAAATATATCTTCCTAGTGGAAATAATGTGAAGCTCATTGACATTTTTTACTCACTTCACTCTCTTTTCGTTCCTTCATTATTCTCTGAAGGATTTGTGCTTGAATATGTATTAATCGATGCGATAACTGAAAACTTGAAGATTCTTGTGCCACAAAACTCTTGTTTCTTAATTCCTTGCGTAATATTTAAAGTTCTTCTTTTGCTTTAAATTTCTCTTTTGAGCTTATTGAAATTTTACAGCGGGGATCCACATACACCCCACTAAGAAAATGTATGTTTTAGAAAACTATGATCTACCTGCTTTCACATAAAAGATAACATTGCGATAGCAACATGTCTTCCTAAATCTTCCGCAATCCTTGAAAACCTATGCTACTCTTTTCCTCGGAGTTACATCCCGCAGTTCCACCACTTCACTCAAAGTGATAAAGTCTATATCTCTGATCTGTTGTAAATATTTTTTTTTTTTTATACCATATTCGCTCCCAACATGGATCATATGGATCTACACAGTTTGAAGATATCCACTCAGAAAGAGGAGTCTATGGATCTCCGCAATGTGAAGACGTCTTGACAGATTATTTTTAACGAGAATTGCTTGTCATACAATTAGTCAACCCAATGGGCACCCAGTCCTGCATTTTCGATTTTTTAATATCCGACAGATGGGAAATCGAGACCGCATTCCCCGGATATCTAGGCACGCATGCTACCAACTACACTACCGGAGAGACAATTGTCTCCCTGGAAATAATATAACACATATTATAATACATTGGTGATTCAAGCTGTAGATAACATCAATCTTTCTAGGAATTAGGTGACCGAGAAATTTTTGAATGGAGTATGGAAGAACGTATAGCCGGAGCTAAGTAAAGGTGTTGCTACAAGAGAATCCATTGCTTATGTCGACGAAATTGTCAAGCTAGCTGATGAAACAGGTTTGGATAGTATAAATGCGATGGATATTGAACAATTATTGCAATTTAAAACTGGTGAAAGTCTTTCCAAAAACGATTTTAAAGAATCAGACAAGTGCAAGAAGATGATGAAATTATTAAAATGAGTGCTTAAAAACTTTAATTTCTCATTGTATTAATATAACAAATGCTAAATGGAAATTGATTTTATATCAAAACTATATGATATTTGTACACACAGATTCAACATGGATTGTCATTTTCGACCCAGGTTTCACTTTCCAAGCCACCTGTGTATACTTGCAGCCTATAGATTCTGAAGAGCAAAATGGGGCTTAATAGCAATTTGTTTTGTTTTGTGATGGATGTTTACAAAATTCAAATAGATTTCAGACTGTAGTAATACGCATTCTAAAATTGTGTAATAGGGTAAAAATAGACTATATCCATATATTACTAATGATTAACTCAATCACATGATCAAAAGAAATTTTCATCATACGGTGTATTCTCGATTATCCAGTTACGGATTATCCGGTTTGCGGATTATCCGTGCCAAATGTTGAAAATATAATTATGGTCAAATTTGTTATGGAAATTTTATGATTAAAAAATACCCCACCCCTAAAGCATTAAAATTTATTATAAAAATCCAAAAAAGATCAAAAAATTCGCGACACAGTCATATATATACTGATTAAATTAACAATTATGTGATAAAAATCTATGTTAGTGTGCGAGCTAAAAAACAAGACATCATTATAGTTTTGTGAAGTAAATTAGACATGAGAAATGATGATTTCTTATACTTACCTATAATATATTATCACTAATATTTTAATAAGCCAACCAACACGCAACAGCTTAAACAAAAAAACGACATGTTATAAATTTGTCAACACTAATTCATTATTACCAGTAGGTTAAATGATAAATTATCCATATTTCAATATCGAACATAGTTTGGATTATCCGCGTTTTCAATTATCCAGGCACCTCCTGCCCACCACCAGATAATAATTATTGAGAGTACATTGTATCAATAAATGATAATAAAAAGACTACAATTTTATTATAATATATAATGCATTATCTATCCATAAGACTTGATCAAGAAAAGTATATCCTTATTTTTTCAAATAAACAACATAAAAATATATCTGACTATCACTATTCTATGTATTTAACTCCTTTTCAAAAGGGGTTATAAGTTTTCATTATCGGAATACTCTTGAGAATTTTTGGATTTAACCTTTTAAAACCGCCTAATAGGCGATTGACTGCTTTTAATGTGTAAATCTTTATGAATTTCATGATAAGGAACCAAATACTTTTGTTATTCCCCATCATCATGTGGATCATTTTCTATAAAATAATCTTCTAATTTATCCGCTAGCCCCAAAATTCATTCATAGTTTTTTAAATGTGAAATATGTAGCTGCTTCGCTGCAACTACTTTCCGAGTTATGATTTCTAATTAATCGCAGTAAGTTCATCAAACATTTCGACTAATTTTTCTTCATTAAAAACATGACACTTCAATATTTCTTCAATATCTAGGTCATCAGACCCTTCTCCACCAATGCCGTAATAAATGTTAACCCTTACCACTCGAGTGCCGCCACTATGGCGACACGTCAAAAAAGTCATTTTGTAAATATATTTAGCAATTTTTACATTGCGATTTTAATCAAGTTAGAATGAATAATAGTAGGTT
>JAGVSQ010008621.1:0-14251 GCA_022683975.1 Rhyacophila evoluta | reverse complement strand
TTTTCGACTGATGGTGCTTGATGGAAATTGATTTTAAATTCTGAATTATTAATTACCATTGAGTTATTCTCTCCGGAATCCTAGGGATAAGCACGCATGCTACGATAAGGGAAATTAAAAATTCGATTCCAACAACTACCAAGAATTTATGGTAAATTTAAAAATGTAGAATTGAATGCCCAACGGATCAACTTTCTGAAAAAATCAACCAAGACATTATTCACATTGCGGTGATGAAAAATACTTAATTTCTGGGGTAGATACCTTTAGCATTCAAATATCTATTATATAAGGTACATTTTAAATGAGCTTTTTTTGTGAAAATTCTTTGAACGTCTTGAATAAAAGGAATCACTTTTCTGTGAAATATCTTATTAGCGTTATTCTACCAGCTTTTGATTGTAATATGACTTGCATTATATAACATACTTGCTTAATTAAAATGTCAGCCTTTATTATATAAATGATTTGAAAGAAAAAAAATACATAACGACGTTTAGTATATATCATAGCACATAAGTAGATTATATGTCGAGTAAACAGTAAAATATACTTATTCTCTTTGTTGAATTCGGCAAACCGTGAAATAGGAGTAAAAAAATAAATCGTGTTTTCTTCTTTAAACTAGTTAACGTGAGAAAAACGGGACAACGTGAAAAAAAAAGAAAACATATTTTCCTTTTAGGGGAAAGTTTTTCTTTCATAAGTCGAGGTCATTGGATAGAAAATCCGATTGTGAAAGTAGATTCCTGCGTAGGGCCGGATTTTTAAGCGTCGTGTCTTAAAGTGAGTAGTTTTTCAGACCCGAGTTTGTGCTAAGTGACTGAAAAATGTTTGTCATGCGTATTATTAACTCAAAATGGCCACGTTTAAAGCCTCTTTCAGTATCACTCGATCTACGTCTCCTAATTACAAATTTAAGAAAGGGCGAATTATGTCAGCTTCTCTTTATCATTTGGCTTATATTTTCAATACCATGTAACTTCATCTTAAAAATAAGATTTTTTTAAACTTTTTTTACGTATAAAATTTGCAGTATACATATATGCAGTATCGAGCGTAGAAACTACAAGTTTTATTTTGAATTGACTATCTCTTTTTATATATTTGTATTGCATATATAAAATATAATCTAGTGAATGTTTTCATAGTTTTTATTTTATTCTGATTAACTTATAAGCACTTTGTAAGAAATAAAAATTATATGAATACTTCATTGTTATTTATATGCAAGACTTTTGAGTTATAAAAATGGTTTATATAGCTTTTAAAATATGTCAACACAAATTTAATAAGGTCTTATTTTTCCTAAGCTTTTGAAAGTTACGTGTGAGCTTTACAAAATATAAGGCTTGTATTTGGTTATTCGATACGTCAAATGCATCAAAATGATTTCACGCAAAATAGAAGAGCAAATGTTTTATGTTATGTTTATTTAATATTTATTTATAAGTTATGTAAGTTATTATTGTAAATAAAATTGATTATAGCCAATTAATAATTTATTATTTGCTATCTTAATCATTGTGAAAGTTGTGGCATACATTTTTTATTCCAAAAACATTCAACATACATTTTAACATTAAGAATTTTGATGAATCTATGTCTATTTAAATAAGCAGAACGCAAACAGAAGATATGATTTTGATGAAAATTTCTTTCTTTTATTTCAAATTTAAATATTTTTATAAAAATAAGAAGTTAATTTATTATTTACCACATAAACACATTAAAATCAAAAATTTCAAGGATAATCTATTTCCGTTTACTTTGTATCATAAATTAAATGGAAAGTATATAACCTAATTAAAGCTCCACGCGCGCAATAAAAAAGCTCTAATTAAGGTCGCTTAATTAAAATAAATTTAAGCCTAAATGAAATCTAAATAAAGAATTTTGACGGAATTAAATAAGGATATATTTTTATAACTTTGGTTGAGTGTATACGTAGGTAAAATCAAACTTTTTTTATAGTGGATATATACGATATGTATTCAAAGTGCTGATTGAGTGGTTAGTAGTAGAAAATATTCGTAAAATAAGCTGAATATTGTAAAAGTTAATCTGTATGATTTGGAAATTAAGATTTATTTTTAAAGTTTGATTTAAATCTTAAAATTAAAGTTGACACAATGAACTCACTTTTAAAAGCAATATCCTAAAATCCGGCCCCAGTTTACTGATTTACTAACCGGAAAAGAACTGGGGAATCCTGCGGCATTACGAAAATGTCGGATCAGTATCAGATTCACAATGAGATTTGTGCCACGGAGCTAGCGTTTACTCTTTCTCTCGTAGGATTTGGCCATCAATTACTATTACTGTTCCACATTTTTGATCTTGCTGACCTACTGGAAAGAAAATCCAATAATATTTTTCACGAGGTATTACAATCAAGAAAATTGTTATCGAATTATGTCCAAAGCGCTTTATATATATTATGTTACGATTTTTTTTATAAAAAAACTAAATAATAAAAAAAAATGTTTCTATACCTTTTTACGTATTGTTTTGCATATATACGAACAATATGCAGGTGACCATGTCATAAATTTCCATCCCTAACATATAGCTCGAATGCCATTAACACTATTATTAATGTTAATAGAAAAAAACGTATCAAATTAAAACTATATTCGGTTTCAACTATTTGAGTATTTAAATAAATCAGTAAAGAATTAGTTACTTTGTAATGATATAAATATCATGTTGGTATTAAAAGTTGCGAGCAGAAAACTTGCGTAAACGAAAATTCTATAAAATTTAAAATAATATTTACACTTGTACTGCAGCATAAAGAACGTGAGTCACTCTTCGAAGTGCTAAAATTTCCCAGTAGAAGCTTTTTAATCTGCACGTGAATATTTTTTTATATTGATTACGATTTCGCATGCCATACAAAATAGATTATCGTAGCATAAAAGTGAACAATACCAAATTTGTATACTACATTTTTAATGTGATATATTATACTTATATATTATTTCAATTTGTATCATAAACATTATAAAATAAATGTCTTTTAATATTACTTCTCGGAAGTTTCTTTGTCTGGTTAAATCAAAGAAGTTCCTACCACTTGACACTTGGCAAAACCTCTCCAGTTAAGGAGGATATCTTATAATTTTTAATTAACGTGCGCAGATTAAAAGGCAGTGCAGATGTTTACAGAACTTGAAAGTGCCTTTAGGATTTTGTGACGCGTATACTTCGTGTAATATTATAATTTAGATGCAAAAATGACTCTTAGGCAAGTATTTATTTTTTATTTTATTCTCAGTATATATTTTTGACTTGGATAAAAGTTTGTATTTTAAAGTATTATTAATAAATCTTACTTAACATTTATAAGGCTTTGAAAACGAGCACCTGTACCAAATACTAGGGTAAATTGCTTTGACTTTTTGAGGTACTTGGAAACAATATAATAAACCGAGAGTTGTAATAGAAATTGTTGGGATACGTGCTGCAAATACCCATGGAGAACCTTAACCCTGGCTGCTTATTACTTCAACCGGTAGGATTCTGGCATTCTAAATAATCATTGAGTGAAAATGAGTTTAAATAAACTGACGGTAAGTATACTTTCATTCAGTATGACTGATTGCACAGTTCAACATCGTCGTACATCCAAAAAATCAATTCAAATAATATTGATTTTAAAAGTTATTGATGAACTACAAGATTAATAATTTGTAAACGTTATAATGATAAAAGCTTTTTTATTTGTGATAGATTAACGTATCATAAAGATTAACATTAATAAAGACATATTAACTAGCATTGATAATATTTAAGCATACCCATGCAAAAACTTTGCACTATATAATTCAAAATTACTCTAACTCAAAAGTTTTATTGATTTTGTTTTTCAAAAAGATTGGTTAGCAGTCAATCACTCCATCTATTGTAAAATATCCTATTGCGACTATTAAATTTTTATGGAGATGCAGGATTTGAACACGCAGTCTTTTTGAGTAATTCATAAGCAAGACGGTTAAACAATTAAGTCGCTGAATCAACACATTATGTAACAAAGAAATATTTTATTTTAAATTAATAAACTATGATAACTACAACTCGTATGTTAAATCGCGTAGAATTTTATTCACATATATCATTATTCATATGCCATTAAATCCTGTATATCAACACATCTGGGAGTGCATATCACGCCGAGATGTCATGCAGTGATGATGCCATTCATCATTTTAACAATATCGCTTTATCCGGACATGCATGCTTTCATCTTTTTAAAGATAGACGTAGCTTGGAACACGACTACGAATCACATTTTGTCTTGCTGAAAAATCTTCATCACTCAATTTTACATAAAACATTTGATAATGTCATGTTGAATTTATTTAATATTTTTTACAAGAATATTCTATTATAAAAAATGCATATTTGGAAATATTATATCTACATCAATACAAAAGAAAAATGTAAATTAAGACCTTTTTTTATGAGAAATTTGTGATGTTCACTAAAAAGTCAAAGTGTTCAGTCTTATGTATTAATATTATGTTAATATGGTATTATTTTTTATGTATCACGGCATTTTTAACTCAAAACACGTTTTCGACAATTTTTTCGATACTGGCATTTCGCAGGGACTTGAATTTACCAACTCCTGTTGCGAATGTATGTTATTAATCTTGTGGTAATTAAAATAAAATGAAATTTATGTAACGCTCTTTAATTAAACAATTGAAAAATTAATTCCAGAAACAAAAATTCAACAACATCAAAAAATTAGTAAAAAAAGATTTTTACATTTAAGAATTTACACAAAAAATATGCAAAGTTCGTTTAAATTCACTTATCAGATTAGTTATGCACTTTAAAATGGAATTCTGTCCTGCCTACAGAACTACTTTTTTTTTCAATAAGATTGTAAAACATTAGAGATATACAAGAAAATAGTTTAGTTTAGTTTTTCCGTTAGTGCTTTAACACAAAAGAATAGATATTAATGTGTAAAAAGTTGAGATCCTTTATATTATTATGCAAATCTTACGTGTAAGATATTTCGAGTTGTGTACGAAAAGGGAGTGAAAACTTACAGCATCGCTAGGATGTTTATTATTCTAGACCAGGGAGTTAGCTCCCTCCGAGCGAAGGCTATTCCCCGTATTTTTTTCTCTCTAGGAGTCTCTTGTTCCCTTTGAATATTTGATGCCGAGAACAACTCTACGTAGTTCAGCAAGCTGGTATATATACACATACAAAACGGATGGAAGTCGGAAAACTTCACGACGTATGAAAGTTGAGCTGATAGAAATTACATTCCTGGAATGATTATTATACTTCATACACCTTTACATATCGTAGCATATAGAACATGAAAACTGTTTTTGAAAGTTATTTAAAGAAATATTGATAACCGAATATTTTTATTTTATATAAAAACAATATAGATATGTAGAGAAACACGACTTAACAAAAATGTTGATTTGATAAAAAACATTAATGAATTTATAATTGAAATAGAAATTTGATTCTAATACAAACCTGAATTGAACTTTTGAAAGCTAAGCATATTGTTATTTAAAATGGCGAAAAAAATGATAAAGTCGATTCTTTAATCTCTTTGAGTCATTGTATTGTTTAAATTGGTAACTGGTAACAACTGGTAAAAATGTTTGAAAATGATACAAAGTTTTTTTAAAACATGAATAATTCATTAAAAAACTACATAACTTTCTAAAATTTAAATAAATAATGTAGCTTCTAAAAGATTTAAAACAACTTAAAGCTATGGATAATTATTCAGAATTTTTATTGTATATATAAAAATGAGTAGTTTCCGGTTTTTATTGATAAAAAATACAATGTTAATAATTTTTTTTTTTTTTAATCATCCTAGCTAGATATATGATTTATTTCTATATTTCATAAAAGCTTATTTAATTTGTATAAATAAATAAACGATATGAAGTGATCAATTATTAGTTACATTATTAAAAATATATTAGAGTTTTAGTATACGTAAATAAAGAACAGCTCTCCAAGCGGCAATCATTAGCTCTATACTGTTTTCTCAGTAGATTGTGTATTTGAATTCGGTAATTGTATTTAAACAAAATCGTCCATTTGAATAAAGAAGGTAGTCCTAAAGAATTGAGTGACTTAAAAAAAATCAAACCTCTTGTAGTCTCCAAATTGTAACGTTGCATATTTATTTTACTTGATGAAATGGATGATTGAATACTGAATGGATCGTATATGGAACGTTTGTAAATAACTAATGATGTTTTCTTCTTTGGGTCATCTCGGAGGACTATGGTGCATTTTAGATTCGTGGTATTTGTCTAGGGGGATATATTTTTGCATTGATGCTAGCTGGAACTTTGAACGATAACATATATATTTAGAATTCTTAAATCTACCTTTGAGTAAACAGTAAGATTAAGTAATATAAAAAAATCTGCAGTGATCAAACGTGGAGGTCGAATCATTAAGTAAATTCCAAATGTAAGAATATAGTCCGAGACAATAAAGGTTTTGGTCATCATTTTTAAAAAAAAATTACAAATTATTATTCCTAAAATCGATCTTTTCGATAACAAAATGACAAATACCGTAGTCAGACATGCCATTTGGTCAGCTTTCGATAATTTAGAGGATAGGTTCCCAAATTGACTGGTATCGCCCTCCTGTGGGCGTTGAGATCGCTTAAGCTGGCGGTAGTTGGTCCAGAAGCATTTAAGCGGCATTCAAGAATTTGGTGGGCACTGGCTTTTTGTAAAAGAAATTAATAATTACATGACACGAACTAAAAAAAACAAAAACGAGTTTTTTTTGATTTTGTGAGCATTGAAGGCGTTGGTTTCTACTATACAAGCTAAAAAAACGAGACATCATAATTTAAAAAAAAAACAGTAAGTAAAACATTTTAATTAGCGTGAAAGCTAAAAACGAGAAATGGTTAGTGAATAATTTTGTGTATTTTTTTCATTGCAAAAGGGGTGGTTAGCAAAAATAGTTTGGGGATATATGATTGAGAGTTTCAGTAAACACTAATAAAATAACTTTAAGCCTTTAAGTAAAAACACGGTAAGCTCGAAAACGATGGATTATTACATGCTCGATTTTCCTAGACTGTAAAGCTTATGTATTTCATGAGGAAAAAAAGAAAAAAAAAGATTTGATACTATTTTTTTTTAATTGCCATGGTAACACAGCTTATGAACGTGGTTTTGTAGATTGATTGGCACTGAGCGTCACAAGCTTAAATATGGAACTGTATCGATAAATGTGTAAATTTAAAATGCTTTAAAAATCATTCATCCCAACAAACTTTGGCGTTCTGGAACACCGAATAAATACTATCTTCCGATTGTACTCAGCGGAGCTACTAAATGCAGGAATAATTTTACAGAACGCAAGAATAACAAGTCAGCATGTATTTTTGGAAGTGGCACGTGGGTGTCATATGCTCCACGTAGGGAGGAGATGTGTAAGAAGAAGAATAAGAAAATGGTGCGGACTACGGTTAAAAAATAACGAAATAACGTGTCACTAATAGTCGCCATTTTATTCATGAGCTTTAAAAGGAAATTACTCTAAAATTAAGCTTTCTAGCCTTTTCATGTTAAAAACGCTCACGCTCCATAAAATAACATCCTCCTAGCAATGTACGCAAAATGTCAAGCGATGTTATTGCACTCACAAACGGCATAAGGAGAATATGTCATATGGGCATGACATAATGTTAAAAAATGATAAAAGACCTAAGGTGAATGACTACACAATAAAGACGTATCATATATTCATTTTTAATTTAGGTAATATTATACGAGAAAAAGAATGTATGAGCTTACTAGGAACATTACAATAATAAAGCACTTGAAATGTACACTGTGCGATTTTACAACGAGTTTATGTATCTTTCTTTTTCTAAATGTTTTTGGATGACTTATAAACCAAACAGCGAATATGAAATATTCTTTCGAAAGCTTTTGAATGACTTTACTAACTAAATAAATAGTATATGTAATAATAATACCGGGTATTTCTTCTACGTTGACGTTGTGAAATAATATATTATAACTAAAAGAATAACTTATTGATTTTATTCAGCTACGGTAAATAAGAGATATATTTTTTTATATAAAATGAGTATTTTTTCATTATCATATCGACTTCAGAAGTAGAAAATATTGATCTACCTGATATGAAGATTCAGCAATGTGAAGGAATGCCTTGCAAATGAAAATTGTAATCGCTGGCTCCAAAGCACACAAGCCAACCTTTTGGCTATCGGAAATACCGGGGTGTACTTAAAAACTAAATTTTAACTTTACGAATCTTTTTTTTTTGTACCATATCCCTTCCGGAAGTGAAGTATTTGGATTCGAATAACGTGAAGACTTTCAATGATAGATTATTGTCTACAAGGCTTGTAACACAATCGGTCAATTGATTGGCCATCCAATCTTGCATCTTTTATTATTTTGCATTTTTATACAGTGATAAAATTTCAATACGTAGACTTCCTTACATAAAAGCACACGTACCATCTCAGATACGGTCATTATCAAATTGTATGTCTAATATGTCTAGTTAAATTATTACTGTAAAATTGTAGTTCAACCACTTTAGTTCAAATGCATTTTGATAATGATTTATTTTAAAAATAGCAAAGTTGTTATAATGTGTATTTAAAGAAAACGTGCTCAATTGGCAATTTATAAAGTTAACTAAAGATTCATAATGATTGAATGAATATAAATAGTATAAAGTTAGTAAGAAGAAGCTATATGCTAAATTACAGGTGAAATCTGATGGTTCTTTCTTTGTACCTATAATTTACGTTGGATCTATATAAGATGTAATTTTGTAAAGAAATTAAAGTTGTATTCTAAGTGGTTTATTGAAATATTTTTTTTGTTTCAGATTTTTTCGGCAAAAACATATCGGTAATTGTAGTGAGACTATTTGAAAAGGTTAAATGATCCAATAATAATATACTTTTAAAATAATGAGACGTTTACTAAGAACTTATGTAATTTACAAAAAATACACAAACCCCTAAAGATGTTTTCCTACAATATCAATACGTGTTCAATAAAAAGGTACATTAATTGGTCATCTGTTTATTTTTTTTGTACTGAAAAAATAATAGAAAAAGGTCAAAGCTCTCGAAAATAAAAGCGCTCTTAGCGAAGCTTTCGCCAAAAAAAGACTTGAAAGCTTAGCTGGATAAAACAGCGGATCAAGTTTAATATCGGGCGTCTTTTCTCGATACTATTTATTTTGGAAAAGCACGGATACTTTTCGATGAAAATCGACTAGCAGAAAAAGGAATTTTGTTTGATTTATAAGATGAGATCGGCAAATACCGCAGAAAGATCGTAAAAATATGCCAAGCCCACAGAAATCATGATTATCGTCATTATTTGCTATTAATCTTATCCTTAATTTGAGCTTTCCCGTTATGTAAAATTTTTCATCTTTTTACGAAAAAACCTTGGCGTGATTTATATTAATTCAAAAATTTTAAACCGAAATACTTCTTGCAGACGGTAATTTTAATCATTTCACCAAATTACTTGGCCTTATAAGCCATTTAAATCATTCATTTTGTTTACTCCGAATCCTTTTTAAATATCCATTATATTAGACTAGTACTTGATAATAACATATTATTATATAAAAATACTTTTTTTGATAAATAATCATGTTTTAACTAGCAAAAATATCTAGTTTTTAATTTACGATTTCCAAGTTTTCCTAATACAAAGTTTGCTTAAAAGTTTTGTTCATGTTATTTTATTAAATTCATATTTTGCTTATTATCTTTAAAATAAATTTTGTTTAAATTATGTTTTAATGGTTATAAAATGTGTTGTTTTATAAATACGAGCATGGCTCTATCACAGCTAGTAAGTTAGATCACATACAACGCATCTTTTCTTCGCTTTCGTTTGTGAGAAAACGAACGATGGCTTACTATATAATGTATCAAATATCCTGAAAGAGTTTCTAAATATAAAAACGTATCAGTATGTTTGAGATCTTATAACTATATAAGTGTATGACGTCTATGGTTTATACTGAAAATAAATATAAATGACTTGAATACGTGAAGAAAATTTTTATTATGTGTTGCAAGTAGATGCGTGGTATGGTTGTATATAATATTATAATAAAAATACATAACAAAATAAATCTATATACTCTTTGTACTTATCAATATTTACAGGAGTTAAGCTGTGGCGTAGCGGTCATGAAAAAAGCTTTACTAAATTACATGAATATATACAGGAGTAGTATTCAAGATTTAGGTTGGAGTGAACAATAATTATTTTGACAAAATTCTATTAAGTGAACCATGTAAAAAAAAGGCTTCTTATTTGTCGTGAAATGATGCTAATTTTTGGTATGGTGAAAGTCAAAGGTAACTGTTTAAAAAATGTGTTGGATTATTTACATACAAAAATATATTTTGAATTTTGTTATTAGGAAAATTTTATTAGTCGATACTGCGAAACATATATATTTGTTTTTAAATTTCAAACGAAGCTTATTTTCACATCGATAAGTTTTGTTCCTAGCTAATAGGATAGCTGATAATATCTCATTTTATTTTTTTATTGTTCGTCATATGTTATAAAAAATAGATACTTATAATTATTAAAGAGTATGTTAATAAAGCAGGCGTATTTTCAGATATATAAAAAATACTGTTAAATTGTGTAGCGTTCTAGCCACGAGTGAAAAATATAAAATTTCTAACATAACCAGACTTAATAATTATGCAAATTCGTTTCATTTTAAAATAGTTGCGGCTCTTCGGAAGGAAAGCAAAAGAAAAAATATGGCAAACAAACAATGCAAAATGCATCGCAAAGTGTACCCACAGTGCCGGGGAATTCCTTGTCCATCGCAGTAGATCTGAGGGGAAAATAAAAAAAAACTTGTTGGCATGCATTTTTCATGGTGGTCACCTACTCAAACCACCTCACCGAAAGATTCTTTGCACTATACACTTAACTCTTTCTAACACCAATATTTAAAACCGAATATCCCATTTTTTATTGTAAAATATTTTCTATTATTATAATGTATTCATTATACTTTAAAAGTATCAAATATTGTCATCTAGAATGTGTATTGAACTACATTTGATAGAAGTCTGGAGCAATTTTTCCGTGAAACAAACTTTAGAGAGTACAGTGAAGGTAGTTGTGAGGGTACTGCGACAAGCTATGAGAATGCGCAGAGGAATGCGGGTTGCAGCGATGGGTTTGCCTAGCGCAAAACTGTACATGTCCAGCAGATAGAAGTGGTGTTCGTCAGTGATCGTAAACAACGACTTGAGAATCCTGCCAGTAAAATAAAAATAAACAACTTCGTCGTATAAGATGATAAATAATAAAAATATATTTTTAATAGTATATGGATAATTTTATCGTTATAATATTTTAAATGGTCACGTAGAATTGTGATTAAGGCATAAAATGACATCCGAGAGGTAAACGTGTGTGTTTTGGACCTCGAAATTGTGGATTCGTTTCCCGTTAATAGTGAGCTGCTGGATTTTTACTAGTACAAATATGCAAGAATAGACGTTCAATTGGCTTAAAATTTTTTGATAAATAATTTGTATGAAAAATATCTGTCACACTGCGGAGATTCATATACTCTATTTTTGTAAAGCATTAATTAGAAACGTAGAAAATGTGTTGGATTTATCATATGATATTAAAAGCGAGAAATTATAGAGATATTTGAATATAAAAGTAGTTGATATATAATAGATCTTAGCATTAATTGTATATTAATACAATCGATAGTGGGTATAGTCTTCATAAACAATATAAACACACATAGTGTTTATAAGCAATTTGTGTATTTGTGACAATTTTCTAATACATATAATACAATATTGTGCATTTATTTATACGTTTTCATTATTTTTTATCTGATGGATTAAATAATTTTTTGCAAAGCTTTTTCTTATCATAGTTAATCAAAGAATTTAGATTGACAATATTATTATATTAGCTATTTCAAAATTTACTTTTTAAACATTTAATAGTTATGTTATTGTATCTACTTAAATAATAAAATCATATATTTAATTTGTGCAAGTATTCACTTAGAATCTTAAGTACGATTAAAAAATAGGCTTTTCAAAGAGATAAAAAATATTTAACAAAAAAAAATATTTCGAATAAATAATTTGTAGACGGCGTACTCTTTACAAATATATCATATTACTATTTTTAATAAGTACGTTCAAAATCATAGATAAATCCTTTTTTTATCTCAAACGAATATAGTTTTTTACCTATAATGCTTTAAATATCTGAAGAAGAAATGATGTTTTATATTTGGTATTATTATTTTTTATATTGCATGGCATTGTGAAAGAATAAAAATACCAAATATTTGTACCACTGATAAAAACATAAATTTATAAGTGCCCACAAAATGTGGACGATACGTTCGGCATAAATATAGTTTAAACCTAAGGGAATTACGTTCGATTTTCGGGATTTCACAAATTTTAATATAACAATTAACTTGAGTTAAATTGAGCTTAGAATTTATTAAATGTCACATTTATCACGCTGAAAATCATTTTTTAATAATATGTAATTTTGTGAATATAACAATGCTATTTAAAATAAACAACTTCTGCTTAGTCTTATTGATAAATCTGCTACTTTGGCTAAATTAGTCTGTGCGTCTCTTATCATTTAAGAAATCGAGAACATCAGCTCTTTTTTATTCCCAAATGCAGAACTAACCTGCCAGTAGTCATACCAATTCGGCAATCAACAGTGGTGCTTAACGGAATATCCTCGGTTATTGATATATTCCACCTGTGTGAGAGTGAGTTTAGATGGATGCTTTATTTTTTATTTTTAGAATAGGATCTGATAAACTTTCTTAATAGTTTATCAAAATTTTCTTTCCTATGCTATTTTCTGATTTAGAAAACTTTTCTGAAAAAAGGATGGCCTGTCAAATTTGCAACTAGACAATATGAGTTTCAAATTTTACTGGTTTTTCTCAAATACCATATTGAATCAATATCAGATTAGGTAAATACAATACCAGTTTTAGTCTTCACACACTTAACACACACTACACACACATTAAATATTAGATAAAAAGTTTTTTGTGCATCATGTAAAATTTGTTTTGTGTGGGTTACATCTTTTTTCTTTTCCACAGTAGCTATTATGTGAGTAAACGTTAGTCACAAAATATTACATGTTAAATAATCTAAGTAAACATATAATATTATTTTATTTTGAATATATTCCACTATAATATGTGGGCTTAACTACTGGATTTAAATCACTCGAGAAAGCTTACTTTAATATATAATTTTGGTTTATAGATAACAAGCATAGAGATGTCATATTACGTATAATGTTATATTATATATTCCCAGCGATGCTTAAATTAAAACCCTTAGAAGGCTTAATTGTGGTTACTAAGACGAATAGAATAGTTTATTGATCCTTGAGCTATAAATTATAATATAATCATATACTACACGCATTATACATTCATACACATATACTCTGATAACCTTTTTTAATGTTATCTCTCTGTCTTTCTTTATATGTATGTATGGACATTTTGCAATCTAAAAAAATGGATATAAACAAAATAGGGGACAGTGGGCTGCATCTACACTACACCTACATCTCAATAAACGTTTTAAATATGGTGTTTTTATACACTTTTATTATCACTTGATTAAATGTCCATTAATTTATTCTAGTAACACTTTTTAGCTTCATGGCTATTTTAAATTATTATTTTAATATTTTTTATACCATATTTGCTCCCAAAGTGGAGTATGTGGATTTCCGTAATGTGTCGACGTCTTGACAAATTATTTTTCACGATAATTGTTTGTCAAACTAATGCTCAACCCAATTGGCATCTAGTCCTGTACTTTTAAATTTTGAAAATCTGACAGATGTAGAAACCGTATTCCCCGGATTGCTAGACGCGCACGCTATCAACTGCGCTAACCAGGGAGACATTATAATACAAAACAACTCCTTGGTAGTGTAGTTGGTAGCGTGCGCACCTAGTAATCCGTGAAATGCAGGTTCGATTCCCGATCTGTCAGATTTTAAAAATCCAGAAATGCAGGACTGAATGCTCATTGGGTTGAGTAATTGTCTGACAGAGCATATGGATCTACACATTGTGAATATATCCACCCCGAAAGAGAAGTATATCGATCTCCGCAATGTGAAGACGACTTGAC
>JAGVSQ010008620.1:0-14251 GCA_022683975.1 Rhyacophila evoluta | reverse complement strand
TCTTCACAATGTGTAGATCCATATGCTCCAAGTTGGGAGCGAACATGGTATATAATATAAATTAAACAAGTCTAAGAAAAAATTCTATGATTTAATATCTAAATGTGAAAGTTCTAACGTAAAAATATATCATTCGGAGATGTATCAACAAAGTAATCATGTTTTATCGCATTATTGCAGTCGACATTAACCCAGAAAAGACAACTGTGACACTTGTGTAGTTATTCAAACATGTATTGTTACACGAATACAAATAAAAATTATGAACATTGCTATGAAATCGTATTAGTACAATTTGAAGATGACCATTCCAATAATTCCTAGTATGATTAAAATAATTAAAAAATGTCTGGTGACAGATACTGCATAAGAAGTGCTTCAACTTTGATCAAAAGTAATCAATTTTGAGTTAATCGTTACTTTTTCAATTTTCAGACTCATTGAATATCATTCAATAATATTGTCAGAAGAGGTCGCCACATTACCAGTGTTTGGTGAAATTTGGTCTCATATCAAAAACAACGAAGCGTATGTCAATAGAATTACCAATCGATCGACTGCAGTACAAGCCACGGTATTGGAGTCTATAGAAAATAATAATGAAATAATTGTGGTTGGTAATACACATCTTTATTTTCATCCCGATGCCGACCATGTTCGACTGACTCAAGCTGGCTTAGCTATACTCTGGTTAAATAATGTCACTAAGACTATCGAAGAAAAGGTGAGCTTATGAATTTAATGTGAAAAATTCAATGTAATTCAAGAGAAAATATTATATTTTAAATTCAAACTGAATGCAAATTTAATTTGTACACAACTGTCAATCTTAAAACTTGACGATGCTGTGAAAATTGAAATAACCGTAGTCAAACTTTTTGTATTTGTAGAATTAAATTTATGTGTAATTAATAATTTGTTTCCATCCCTTAATTCTTATTTGATTAACATTTTGGTTTCAATACTGATCATTATTATCAAGATTTTAATTCACTTTTTTTACATCATGATCTTATCATGAAAGATCATTTTTTACTTTTCATGAGGTTTGGTCGTCGACCAATCCCTCAACTCATCAGTTATCCATTCCTGTGTTTCAAAAAATTTTAATTCAAAATTGACCTTGAGTAATCATGAAATGCTTATTTAAATAAAAAAATACATATATTTATTAGTTTAAGTCTTGAAGCTATAATAACAAGTGAAAATGTTTGAAAACTTACAATGCCGATAATTTAAAAAGAAAACCATCGCTATAAAATTAGCTTCATTTCTTATATCTATAAGTATTTCAGTTTAATGCAATAACATTTGATCCATATTTTTTTTACTCTATAGTTTGAGAGAATTCATGTGTTGCCATATGAAGTGAAACATGAATCCGTGCCTAAATTACGATACAAAATTGTCAGTAAATTAATTAATGTTGTTAATCTTTAGATGCCTGGTAAGAGAGTTTCACTGATTTTTTGTGGAGACTTCAATACTGTGCCGTCTTGTGGAATATATCAACTATTTACAACTGGACATGTCCCTAGTGATGTGGAGGATTGGAAAAGCAGTAATTGTTATTTTTTTACTCTCTTTAATATAATAATCTCAATTAATAATGATTTCTCAAATTTGATTTGATAATAAAATCATATTGTATAATTGAAATATCGGTTGACACACCATATTATCAGATTACATACTGACACTCTGTGTGCAAAGTAGGGGGGTCAAAGGGTACTATTTTCATTTTTGGTTTATCAGTTCCTGAATTTTTGAAAAATCTTGATTTTAATTGACACTTTTATTAACATTATTTACTGTGAGCTATTGAGTGTATGATTTGAGTAAATAGATCTAGAACAAAAATTGACGGTTCATCAAATATCATTCCACTAAAGAGTTGACCTACAAAAATATCCATTTAAATAATGTCTAGTGTCACGAATGTTATTTATAATTCTGTAGTTTTTGGTATTATATGCTATTTTTATGCTATCTTATATTATTTTTAACCTAATAATGCAAACAATTTTACCTTAAAGATGAAGCTGAAGCATTAACTGACATGTCCATATCGCAACCAACAATTCTAGAAAGTGCATGTGGCACACCTGAGTATACTAATTTCACAGTAGGATTTGCCGATTGCCTTGATTACATTTTCTATGAAAAGACGAATTTCAGTGTTTCGCAGGTAATTTTTTTTTCTAACCGTGTTCTTTCTGAATGTGAATCATATGAATCTCTAAAATACTTATGTTTAATAAGACTTATGCTTACTTTAATTATTTTATAAGACTTATTGTTTTGCACAAGGATTGGTGGTCAGCTATCCGTCAAAACCATAGGGTGTCAAGTCCTATATTTGAATTTTTTTATATAGCTATAGGATTCGAGGGAAGATCAATTCATAAACGTTTAAGAAAATGTTCACATAGAAACACTGAAATTAAATTGTATTGCTTAGAAATAACGCTTGGGTTGATAACTGTCCAAGCTATTGATTGCTGACAAACTGCTGGATTACTTCAATTTTTAAATAAGGCAGTAGATTCTAATTAATGCACATCAACAACGCCCTTAAATCATTTTATGCTATCAAAATTGGATTTCCATACCAAAAACTGAAAGCCATATTAAGCAAGATGTATATTAATAAGATATTATTTAAGTTTGTGACACTACTTTCACTGAATGATCCAATTAATATCAATATTAAAGCTGTGATGTTTTCTTACAGGTTGTGCCATTCCCAAGTGTGGAAGAATTAAAAGAGAATATAGCAATTCCTAGCATTGTCTTTCCTTCAGACCATATAGCTTTGATAGCTGATCTGAAGTTTGCATGATACTAGGCAATATTTGCATTTAAATATTTAATTTAACTCTGAAATTTTAATTACTGCTTACTACATGAATGATATTTTATTGTATATAGATTCATGAATAAAATAACATCATCACTTAATAATAGTTTTATTGTATTTAAAATAATAACATATACACACAGGTTTTAGAAATATTAATATGTCGCAGCGTGTGGTAGCAAAATGTACTATAATTATTACATTCTGTAAGTTTGAGCTCCCAAAAATAAAATTAACCACTTTATAGTCGGATTTTGATACAATTGGATACGGTGTCCAATAATCAGATTTTTTAAGGTTTAATTGTAAAATAGCTACGAAGTAATATTGAACATTTGTTTAAATGGAATTTATGCTAGAAATGGCTCAGGAAAAATACTTCCAAGTCGAAACGAGATTTGCCCAAACAAGGCTCGGGCTCGTCAGTATATGAACAAACTTTGTGACCAAGTCACACTCGGGTGAGACTTTGAAGTGGTTAACATCTGATAAGTTAATATTAAGCAAATATGGTTCAGCCATAAAATAAAGAAATGCTAGCAATTAAAACATTCAAAATAATTTTTAAACAATACCAATTATCCAAAAACTACTTAAACTTTCACTTTTAATATTTTTGAAATATTTACAACTCGTCAAATAGAACTGCTTTTGCAACTCACTTTAAAATAGAAATTTATTACAAATGACCCATGTATTTACAAAAATTTTAAGTTTCTTTATTAATATAAACAATCCAAGAATAAACTCTGTTAATCAAAATAACACAAGAAACTAAAATAGCGAATATTGAGTATCAATAAAAATAATCTGAAAATGTCAAAAACTTACATACAGTCTTCACAAATTATCAATTTAAATAATTTGAAATTTAAAATAGAATTGTAAGATAATTTTATGAAAACAAAATATTATTTCGTTTATCATAAGTTTTAGTATAGTATGTTTTGATAATATTGTTTATTGAAATCATAAATATAAAAATACACATTTCCAACTTTGAGAAATTAGTAAGTGAAATGCAATATCAAAGATCCATTTGTACTTTGGAATATATTTTGTTTCTCTTCATTATTAATCTTCATATTTAATGTATAATTTACCAATTGATAATAAGTAATAATATAATAAATAAATATATATATATTTTTATTTACATCCTAATATCAAATGCGTTACTGCAATAATGTTAAGCACCAGAGGTTTTCAAAATTCACTCATTATAAGCAGGTGGTCATAAATAATACATATTATTATCACTTCTTACTCAGTGGTGTAGCATTGGAAAGTAGTAGGAATTAAACTACTGTTTTTAATATATTTATTTATTCAAATATATTGTACCTTTTGGGTACTGCTGAATGCTCGAGCCACAAACATTTTTGAAAAAACAAGCTCTGCCAATGTTTATTTTTATTAACACACTTTTAAAATCTAACAGTACAAGTGTAAAAGTTTAAATTAATTTGTAATATTGTAAACAAATATCTAAAAACAGACCTCAATATATGGATGAACTTTTTCTTGCACTCCTTTTAGAGATTTTACACCCATTTAACAGATAATTTTATCCATGCCACTGCTCACAACTCAGATCTACTGAAGTGAAATGAATATAAAAATATTACAATTCTGTATTTTGTTTCAAACTCTTTGATAACATATCTTTACATAATATGAATATTTTTTTCATAAACATTTACATTGTTTTTGTAAAAATTTGGACATAAATTTCTTATTCAATGAGAATATCAGTATTTCCCGTAGGCACCGAATCTATGTCAAACTATATTTTGAAATATATGCATAGTGATTGATTATGTGTGAACTGAAAAAATATTTAAATTTTGAAATAAATAATCAAATTGATTAAAAATTTTATTTTTAAAATTTTCCACCCACACTTATTCAAATTATTTAAAAAATTTTCAAATTATCACTTTGCGGCTAATTTGAGCAGTCTTGATATATTGAATAAGACCTACACTTTTGTTTTATGCAGGTGAAAGTGCTTCTTGTTTTAAAATAATGTCTATCCTCAATAAAAATCATTTTTCTGTATTTTATTTTCTCTCATTTCATCTTCACGGGGCACACTTATATTGATTTATTTTCCGATATAACCCGATATCTAGAAAACATATAATCCCAATCCAAATATGAACCTACAAGGTATCGAGGTTTATCAGGCACATCGGAATAACCATAACGCCCGTGTAATAGTCTAGTATTATCAAGGCAGAGAATCTCACCAGGAGCCAATTTGTATATAGTGGAATGCTTATAAGTCAAGTCATAAAAATGTTTCAGTGCTACATACCATGGCTTGACTTTTTCTAATGGCACATTGAAATGGCTGCCTCGCTGAGCAATAGAAAAATTTATTCTCGTTATTTCACCTTCTGCATCTTCACATATTACAGGAGACCGGAATAAAGTATGAAACTTTCTGCCGTCTTCTTCTCCGAAGTCTTCCCAATTGACATGAGTTGCTGATAGTATTTTATAATATTCCTTATTATTTTCTTTCAAATAGTTGGCAATATACAGTCCATCAGCTAGCAAATTTTCTCCTCCATTTTGCAAAGCCTGTGTTAAGCAATGCAACATTACAACTCCAGCATGCTGCTCGTAATATGGTAAATCCGTATGAGGCTGTAAGTTACCTGATAAGTAAGCAACGTTTGTAGCAGCATTTCTCTTTTCAGTCACAAAAAACTCTTCACCGTAGTGAGTTTTTTTTAAGAACTCTATTTTATTTGCCAGTTTTCTAGATGAACCTTCATCTGAAGGAACACCTGTGATTAATGACACTCCATAAATAGCCAGTGTTCGTATCCATTTCTGTAAGCATTCATCCTCATTAATGATATCTTTGAAATCAAATTTATTGAAGTATGATTGAAAATTCTCACCATTCCAGGTTATTTTTTTGGGCATGTATACACTATTCACATATTCTTCACTGTTGGCAGTAGTGAAACTTCTTTTTTGCAACCATATTGATTCGAATGTAGATAAATGGTCATCATCCCATGTAATGTTCAAGCTCTTCTTATCTGCATTGATGACAACATTTTTTGGATTAACTTCAACATCAAAATTTTTATATGATATAGTACGACTTTTTGAAACAGAATGAAAACATTTTTCACACTGACAATTATCTCGCAGCCAGACATATGGAAATTCTTCTGACTTAAATTCAAACTGAATCTGCAGTGTATCTTTGGACTTCTGAGTTGAGAATATTCTAGCTATTTCACATTTTTTTGAAGAATATTGTTTTGCATAAAGTTGTAATTTATTGAGAAAGATCATGTTTGTCCCAAAAACATTTTTGTTAGTTTCAGCATATTTGATAAATTTTATAAGTCTAACAAAAACCATCTTAATATGCAATTATTAATAATAAACACTTTGTACTCACGAGCTTAGAACCAAGTTTGAACTGTGATATCGCAATTTTACATGTCAATTATATATCATATATTTCTTTAAGGCAGTGATTGACAAATCACGGTTCTTGAGACAATGCACCTTTTTGGACTCATTCATCTGGATCTTTCAAAGTATAACAAAATATGGTTTACCTATTTAATATAATCAATTTATGAAAAAACACATGTTTAAGATCTTGCTTGTTTATCTTCTAATTACCGTAAATATCTGCATATAGAACAATACCATCTATAGGACGCAGTGAATTTTTAAATCTAAAAGCCATGGAAAAATCTGTGTACGTATTCATAGAACACATCCTAATTTGAGCTGCTGCTATAAATCAATAATAATTTTTGAATCAAATTCTTCTCTATGATTGGTTAATATTACGCTTCCATGCACGCAACAGTAGTATAAATATCCCTATTAGTTTTTACTCATTCCATACCACAGTCAAGATGGCACAGAAAACGATATTCTCTGGATAACCAAAAGGCAGACGAGCTGGACTAACATGATGACTATAACACAACAGGAGTGGGATGCTTTGTTTAATGAGGACAGTGACAATGAATATAAACATTTAAAGGTATTGTAATTTGAAATTTTCACACATATTTATAATTTAAATAATAAGTATCCATGTATAAGGTGCACCTAGGTTTTTAGGCTTACTTTAAAAAAAAAATGCATTCTATTTGCGGGTATTTACAGTACTTAATAAATGTGTTCCAGCACTAATAACAAAAATCTCAACGTGTTATAATGAACCTATGGGTGTTTATCAAGCTGCTTAGTGGTTATATTTTTACAAATATGACATAGTTTGTGATTATCATATTTATTTTATATACAAATTGAAATTATTTACATTTCAGTAATAAACAAAAAATTTTACATAGACACTTATTGATATTAGTTAATTAAAAAAGTTTTTTGAATGACAAGACAATAATAGAATAATTAAAAACAATCGATAGTCAAAAACAATTTTCTTACCGTTGTAATGCATAAATTTACTTGTCTAATTGGTTTTAAAAACATATAGACAATTGAGCTATAAATACATCGTAAGCTATTTTATCTTAATATTTTACTGACCCCTGGCCTAAAAGTGCAAACTCTTTTATGTGCTATCTATACTTATATTATGAACTATGTTTTATTTCGAATAATTTTACTAGACAAAGTAAGTTGCTCAGTATTTTAATTAGCATATCATATCGAACTAATTATAAATATCAAAATATGTTTAGTACATATTTTTAGTCTAATATAAACAATATCTACATAGTTCAAGAATAATACAATAAAAATTCGCCAGTACACCGAACTCTCCTTTTCATGGCTTCAAATTAATACAGTGCTACATCCCCACATTTTTTTTTTATTTTAATCCGGTAAACCTGAAAAATTGAAAAGAAATATTACACAGGTTTTGGATATATCAAGCGAATCTCATTGATGAAAGCGAAGTTGTACCAAATGTGCGTAAACAGGTTTGTCTATTGTCTTATGGTGAATAATCTTTGTTACAATTTTTTTAATAAAATTAAAATATGTACACATAATTAATTTTATTTTTTGACCTCCATCCATCATTATTTTTTATTTTAATACACTTTTTTACACTGTATTACATGGAACGTATCCACCATGTAAAAAGAGTGCTTGGTGTATGTATTTTGAATAGTTTTGAATGAACAGAGTGACATTTATCATTAAATGAGAATTATTTAATTTATTATTATTATATTTATTTATAACGTTTTAATGATATCAATTTGATTAATATTGGCGGTACTTTATCACTGCTTAGTTTTTATTTTATTATCTACATTAGCAGTCAACAACCAGCGACCCGCGAGACTCTTATCGCAACACATATGATGGACGATATCATAAATATTGTAGGTATAATGTAAAAATGGCTCGAGTGCGTTCCGCACTAATCCCCATATAAAATATTTGGCCCTCTTATAGCAAAGAGTTTCTGACCCATGGTTTACGTAATTATTAATTACAAAAATGTTTCATGTGATCAAAAATTAAAAATGTCAAATTTACTTAAGAAAATGAAGCAATCCATTTCTTTATATTTGAACAACAAAAGCAACTGAAAAGTAATATTATCTTTATAATAATTTTTATTATAGGTTAAAAAAAGAAATACATAATGAGAATGCTCGCAATAGCAAGCTAAAAAGCAAGGAGGAAACTTGGCGATACGAGGATTGGAAGCATCAAATTAAAGTGATTTTATTTGAGCATTCCTAATGACTACAGAAATTTTTTGTTAGCTTATTTTTTATTCTTCAATGCTTGTGTAATATAGATTTAACACATATTGGTCAATCAGGTTCTAATTCAGAATCAAAATATTCTTATATTTAGATTAATCTCCATTTTCTCTTCTTATGTAGTATAAAAAAAACCTATATAATGCCTAATCACTAAATATTTCAGTGAAATCATTATTATCCTATTCTATTAAAAAAAGCTTACAATTATTTTCAGCTGTAATCATTCCATAGAAAATACTTGTGTTTTCTATAGCGCTACCGTTCTAGTCAAGTCTTGCCTTACTACACCATTCTTTTCCAGTCACCCAAGCTGCAGTGCACTTTTTTTGGCCCATTATATTTACTTTTATTTAATTTCAACACATTACCATCACAGCAGATTGACAGCTTTCAAGGTAATTATTTCCCATTGTGATTTAATTTAAAAAAATCTGGCACCGGATTTTCTGCTTACGATTCAGAAAATTTAGTGGAAGTAAAAGACTTATTAATTTAGCTCACACCCCACCATCATATTCCCATCTTCCTTTAAGTATTTCGACTAGTTTATTTTTATTTCACAATTATAGAAATATAACATACTAAAATTCAACAATGAGTTGGCATTCATTAATGTGGAATTTTTTTTTATACCATGTCCGGTCCCAAAGTGGCGCATATGGATTTACGCTGTGTGAAAATATCCACTCTGAAAGTGGAATATATGGATCTCCACAATGTGAAAACGTCTTGACCGATTATTTTTCACAAGAATTGTTTGTCAAACAATTTTTGGATTTTTAAAAGTCCGACAGATGGGGAATCGGACGCGTTTTCACCATATTACTAGACGCGCACGCTACCAACTACGCTACCGGGAAGACATTATTATTAGCTTTAAATATATTTTGTGTTTGATGGTTTTATTAGATTTATTTACACCTATTTTTCAATTGGTAATATTTTCAATAGTCATCAGAATAATCAATTATTTAAAGAAACTGTAGCAGTGCTTTCGTTTCCTAATTAATTTTTCTAATATGATAAAAAACGACTTTGAATGTATTGCAATATTTATATTTAGTCCAATGTATTCTACACTTGAAAGTTTTGCATAAAACATGGTTTTATTTTCATTTAATAATAAGTTTTATCTCATATATTTTACCGAATAGTCCAGTAAATTTATTTTACTATCGCAAAATTAAAAAAAGACAATTTTTTTGAAAATTTTAATTCACTTAAATTTTAGAAATTTTTTTTTACATATAAAGAAAAGGTTGAATAGTATAGCAAACCATTTATTTTAAATTATAATACTAAAAACACATAATTATAATTTTGTAATTATTATTTTTAAAACAAGAAATATTAAGTATATAATAAGCCACATATGCATTACGAATTTTCAAACTTCTTAGTGTTTCGAGAAACATGCATTTTTAAAGAGAAGAGAACATAGTGCCGTTTGAGGAGGTTTTATTGTACTCTTGTAGGGGAAAATAATTTAGTTGACTGGCATGGTTTAACGCTGAATATTGTCAGACAGTTCGTGTTTGTTGTTACGCGGGTGCTGTCTCCTATGCGGTGTCTAGTCGGTTTGTAATTAAACGTTTGTTTCGCGTGTTTACAAAAGTTATATTACAAAGTTATTGTGAATTGCAAATAAAAAACATTTAAGTGATAATGATTTCCATGAAATGTTAAAGCCTTGTTGTGTTTAGTGATCATAGTGCTCGAACAGGTGGCTTGCGGAAGTCGATGGGGAAAAGTTAGGGTCCATAGTAATAATGTGGTTTTCGGCTTTGTCAGTGTGGGTCGCAATCCTTCTCTTCGCTGTGGCGGCGGGCCGCGGGGGAGGGAGTTCTTCCCGAGTTACCATCGTCCCCGGCGACAACCTTCCTCACCATGGCCGTTGCGAACCGATCACCGTCCCCCTGTGCATGAGGCTGCGCTACAATCAGACTATCATGCCTAACCTGCTCAACCACGCGAAGCAGGACGAAGCCGGAAAGGGGATCCATACGCTGGCGGCGCTCATTAAAGTCGAATGTTCGCCTGATCTCCAGATTTTCTTGTGCTCTCTGTACGTGCCAGTCTGCACCGTCCTCGACAAGCCGATTCCTCCTTGCCGTCAACTGTGCAAGTCCGCGAGGGCAGACTGCGAGAAGTTCGTGAACGCATACGGCTATACGTGGCCGGAAAACTTAGAATGCAGTAATTTTCCAGACGCTTCTGAAGCATTGTGCTTCGGTGACAATGCGACAGACGACGCGGGAACTCAACGCGGCGTTCGCCGACCTCCTGTGGACTATCGTCCAGCCGGTGGACCGAGTGGCTCCCGCGCTAGAATACCTCCTCCGGGCGCCAGAGATTATGGATTTGTTTGCCCGGTTCAACTAAAAGCGCCCGCAGATCTCGACTATTCGCTGAGAGTAGGCGACGAAGTTGAACCGGACTGCGGAGCTCCTTGCGACGCTATGTTCTTCAGTGAAAAGCAGCGTCGTTTTTCTCGAATGTGGATCGGGGCCTGGGGCTGTGTTTGCGCTGTCAGCTGTCTCTTCACTGTACTGACGTTTCTTATAGACACCGAACGGTTCCGCTATCCCGAAAGGCCGATAATCTTTCTCTCGGTGTGTTACCTTTTGGTCGCGACAGCATACGCCGTCGGATGGGCCGCAGGAGATTCCGTCAGTTGTCGGGAACCGTTCCCGGCGCCTTTTCAGATTGAGCGTCTTCAAATGGTGTCTACCATAACCCAAGGCACTAAGCATGAAATGTGCACCGTTATTTTTATGGTGCTATATTTCTTTAGTATGGCATCCAGTATTTGGTGGGTGATTCTCACTTTGACGTGGTTCCTGGCCGCTGGACTCAAGTGGGGTCACGAAGCGATCGAAGCGAACTCGCAGTACTTCCATTTGGCCGCGTGGGCGGTTCCGGCTGTCAAGACCATCTGCATCCTCGCCATGGGAAAAGTCGACGGTGAGTGAAACCGAATTGTTCATTATTTCCTATAATGTCTTCGGCAGGAAACACTGTATTCTGCAATCTAATAATAATTTGGATATCATTATTAGCTGACCGCGAGCTATTAAATTTCAGTTAAGTTATACTGGTGTATATTATAATATTATAAATATAAATATTATGTTTACGGTTCTCATCTATTTGGCACCGCATACATTCGCCACTTCGTCGATCCACCCAGTTTTACAATCCAGCTATCAGGCGACTGTATTCAAACTCTTCATCATATGAGAGTTTGAGTAAAAGTCTGGACACCAAACGTGAATTTCTTTATTAGGTATCTCTGAACAGTAACGTTCAGGATGTCCCAGTGTAAATTGTGCAATATCTTATACAATTCATGCCCTCCTCCGGCTCCATGTATTCTTCTCCGTCCACAGTTTCTCGATTACATTTATTATAACTTTATTAGTTTATCGACCCACCAGGTTTTAGGATAACTCTATGGACTCTCATGACATACAAATGATGCACACCTAGTTGGAACATCGCCACTAAATAAATTGTAGTACAATATAATTTATGCGGCTTAAAAGAGATTACAAAATCTTAGTTGCAAATATATCCGTAAGATATCTTATTAGCATTTATTCACTCGGGTCGCAAGATCGCCTTACCGCGAATAAATTTCAAGAAAATGTCTCAATACGGGTATTAACTAAAAGGGTCTCGCAATCTTGGATGTTGTTTTTATCACCCGGGTCATCATAAACGTAAAGTTTTACAATCGGTAAGAAAAAATTACGAAATAACATTGTTAAGCTCGTATTAAATCGAATTGTATAATATACCTACTGAAATAATAGTACATTAAGTGGCATGTGTATACCAATCGACTATGTAAAGGAATTAGGACGCAACCCTCAGATTTTTCAAAATACTTAGTTTTCTTCGATAATCATAATGTATACAACTTAATACACGTTCTATAAACAGGATGCAAGCTGCAAATACTGAAATAATATCAAAGTTTAGCTTTTAAGTTTGAAAAAAATGGTGGTCTTTGAAATTTGCGATCAGGAGAAAGGACTTCTATCACATGAAATGTGTTAGTTTTTCTTAAATAACTTATTAAATTAATATTTAATTGAATAAATAAAACACCAGTTACAGTCTTCATGCACTTCTAGGATGTCTCTATTTAATATTTTGACTGGCCCAAAATCGTTAAATATAAGTTTTTGTCCCCTCTGTAAAATTTCTTTTATGTGAATTACGTCCTTTTCCGTTGCTACAGTCGATATTTTTTAACACATCAGCTCTGAACGTGGAGAATATAAATTTCCATGGTGTGAAAACTTATCATGGCATAAGTATTACATTTTATTAAGTTGGTCGTCAGTTTATCCCGTTGGTCTTCTTAAATTTTAATTTGATGCAGCCACGGGAATTGATCTCGCGACCATCGTTGCTGAATCGCACGCATTTACTGTCTCGGCCACTGAGGTGGCGAGTTCGTATATATCAACTTAACATTGTTCACGTTTAACACCGAAGTTAACTAGCCTTGAACAGAGATTGGTAGCGATTGAAATCCAATAACCTTTATTATCATTTTCGTAACATTAGGTAGAAAAGTATGTTTTGTGAAGTTAATTATTCATTTTGATAGACTTTTCTAGTTTATAACAGTTCCCCCATTTATAGTATTGAAAATAATTCGAATGCATCATGATCTATAAATATAATGTAAGTGTATAGCAAAAAAGCAATTTCCTGTATTAATTTGTTTTATAGATGGGAAGTTATAAGATTGTTTTTCTACCAATTTCCGCATCAAAAATCGCGCTTGTTGACGGTTAACACACCCCTTAAAATGTCTGCGATAGTCGATTTGTAATGTACTTACATATTCTTACTTCAACTATAAGATTTGTTTCACTGTTCATAGATGCTCGTCATTTAAAGATCGACCATAATTCTTTTGCTAAGACCTGTCCTGACATATTTTTTCCGTCAGCCAATTGCACAATACATTAAGTATCCAGTCCTTATTATCATTTTTTTGAATCCAGCAGGTGGGGGAATCGAATCCGCATTGGATGCGACTTACGCACGCTAGCCTCTCAGCTACTGAGGAAACTTAATAACACTTAAAAATAATTAATTTTTATTAAATATATTGTGTTCCAAATGCTTTAAACCAAAAATTTGTAACGGTTTAATATGCAAGAAAAATAAATAAAACAAATACTAGAAGATAATATGCTCAATCCATAAATATTTATGCGAATTTCACCACATCGCTTACAAAATTAATCTTATAAAACTTTACAAAATACTGGAGTTGCAAAATAATCCATATCTTTTCATGTGTAATTATTATATTGGCAGGGATCTTCCAGGGAGTCTCCATATTGTGGAGGTACATATTGATTGCGTATAAATGGTAAAGAAATCTTTTTATTATACAAACATCTATCGATTTCAAAATAGACCCTAAGGATGAAACGATTGAAAATCTATGATATCTTGTGCATATCGACTGTGGAAATGAAAAAGGACGTAACCCACCCAAAAACAAATTTTATAGAAGGAATACAATACGTGTATTAAATGATTTTTGGCCAGTCAACATATTAAGTAGACACAATCATGAAGTGCTCGAAAACCAAAACTAAAATCTAATATTAAT
>JAGVSQ010008619.1:0-14251 GCA_022683975.1 Rhyacophila evoluta | reverse complement strand
CGGCATCTTCAGGCTACATTATATGGGGGCAGTGAGCGAACATATAACATACTACGTAGCCTGAAGATAATTAAGCAAATTAAGTACACAATGTCGCAATATTTCTATGTCAGTGTGAGCACTTCTATGTGTGCGCATTTGTATTTTAAGCACTTATCGTGTGCGCAGTGGTATATGCGTGCACTTGTAATGTGAGCACTTGTCAGGTGCGCTGCTGTCTTGCGTGGAGTTGTCATAGAACCCTTCTCTGCTACCAGGGAGACGAGACATTAACAGCTAATTTTATCCAATTGGAAGAAATATCACAATGCTTGTGTTCCAAAAATGCTCTATCTACTAGTTCAGCAGTAAAACAGCCACACCCGTGTATAATATGTAATAATTTATAATTAAAAAAAACAATATAACCTCCTGCGGGTGGCAATAATTGGCTATTAACCTAGATTTAGCCATTAAAAATGATCGATTTTACCATTTACACCTTCAAAATATTAATTTACATAGGTCTAATAACGGACTGGAGTCCATTGCAACATCGATAATTACTAAAATGGTCCATAAACTAAAATGCGTACATATGGTGAAGTTACAACATTTTATTCACCGGATTAATCATGATTGACCATCTCACATTTTGGTAACGCATCAATCTTTAAATTATATATTACGGTAAACATATGAGAACTTATGATTACTAGGCAGTGGTTCTACAACTTGCGGTTTAAAATCTACATTGTATTATTATGCTGTAGAAGTATAAAACACTACGTTTACTTGCTACTATTGCTCGCAAATTACATATCGTCGCCAATATTGCAGGAACACGTAACTTGATTATTTTGTTTGAGTCACTTTATAAAGTAAAGTTTTATTTTTTTAAATCTCTCGTGTCATTATCACATTTTTATATTCATACATATGTTTAACAACGTGTAAAAAATATTTGTAAATATAAAAATGTGCCAATGAAACAAGAGATTGCAAAAAAAATCGAGTTACGTGTTCCTGCAATATTGGCGACGATATGTTATTTTAGTTTCTTGATATTTTTTATTTTCAGCTAAAAGTGGACTTATCAAGTTTACGTTTTCAGCCATCGATGTGACCGGGAGTATTACATAAAAAGTTCAGGAAGAATTAGATGAGATAAATCGCAGCTGTGGGTATGGTAGCAGTCCTTTTGATAATTTATTACAAGCTTTTAATTAACATCGAACTGAAGGGCGAAGAATTTCTGTTGCTATTTCTATCTAACCAAGGCCATTTTCTTACTACTGTTTCACTTCCACACATTACATAGAAACGACATAGTACTACGTAGATCTGAATACTACTTTATTTTGTTTACTATGGTGTATTCTTAGTTTGAGAACTATTCATTTATAAAGTGTAAAATAACAACTCGCTCATTCCGAACTTAACAACTGTTGAATTACAGTTCACTTGTTAATTTAGAATTACAGCAGATGACAGCTGTTTTGGATGAAATGTACAACGTCAGGCGTACATTTTGACAATTATTGTTTTTTTATTATCTGTATAAAATATATGCTGTAATGAACTAAAATAATAATAAAAAAATAATGGACCGAGTAACTTCCGTGGAATCCGAATTTAGTATTATAATAGTCGTTAGTGTCGACTGTACAAAATTATGTTGTTAATTCGTCCCAGCATTTTTTAAATAGAGGCATAAGATCAGAATAGATATCTTAATGCAGCGGCTTAATACTGGCTTTTAGAACTTTTAGATCAGGCATGGCCAACCTTTCCTAGTTTGGGGGCCAAATTATTGATCTGTGTCTATTTAAGCCCCGGATCCAATTTTTAATTAATTAATATTACATACTCAATTTATATAATCGACTATGAAAGAAAAAATGACGTAGCCAACAGAGAACAGATTTTACAGAAGGCACAAAAACGTGTATTTAATTATTTTGGGTCAAAGTCTACATATCGATTGTGGAAGGAAAAAGGGCGTAACTCACATAAAACAAATTTTACAGGAGGCACAAAAAACATTATGATTTAGAGCTAAAGTCAAAACATTACACAAGAACAACCTTCAGGTGTATTAAGACTAAAACTAATGCTTTATTTACTCAATGTGATATAAAAGTGATAATACATAATAAGTTATTTAAGAAAACCAAATAAAATTGATTATGTGGAAGCCCTTTTTCTGGTCGCAAATTTAACAGGCCACTATCTTTTCAAACTTTAAAGCTAAATTTTGATACGAATTTCAGCGTACATTCTTTTGATAGAACGCGTATTAAGTTGTAAACGTTGTGATTATGGAATAAAAGCTATTTTGAAAAATTTAGGGTTCCGTCCTTTTCCCTTTCCAGAGCCGATATTCTTATTGCGTGCGTTAATAGCAGACACACATATGTTGATTGTTTGGTTTAAGTCGTTTTGTAAAGTATAGTTTTATTTCTTGCAATCTCTTATATTATTGGCACATTAACAGATAATTTGTGTTAGTTAAGTTTGTCAAAAATTTGCTTATAAGACATTACAAAGAAATAAACTGTGCTTTACAAAATGATTTAAGCCAAAAAATCTAGATACGTGTTCCTGCAATATTGGCGACGATATGCATATTTTAAAATTGTAATCTACTGCAAACAAGGGAACATAATGGCATGAGACAAAGCTACAAAAAATGGCATTGGTTGGATAGAAATAGCAATAATGTAGCAATGAGGCGAACCGGAAAGAAATTCACCGGCTCGAACGATCCTAAATAAAAGCTTATAACAAAAAAGTGAATTTTATCTAGATTTATGACACACAAAATAATCTTTAAACGCGATTATCTCCATATTTTTTTTTTGTAAGTTAATGAATATTTCTTTAACAACGACGATTTATTTCTCGTGGCAAGTTTATTGTACTGAAAAAAAAACACATCTGCAAGATAATTTGTCGGTAAAATACAACGAAAATAAAAACACAACACATATAGATGTACTATTATTTTAAAGTTAATAATGTATTAATTTATTAAAATTACAAAAAAGTGAATTTATGTCTGTTTGAAATAAGAACACGTAAACAGAGTGGAATTTCAGATAGGAGGCAACTTAACTAGCAATACATTTTAATTAATTAAAATTATTAATAAAATATGAATAATATTGACAATGTAATAAACTACTTGAACAGCAGAGTCGCAACGAGGGTGGAACAAACGAAACACTGATCCCAGGCGTGACATTCAATAAGGCGCCAAAATCAGGCGATAAAAATATGTATTAAAAAATATTTCCAAGTACGATCACTTTCGTATTTACAGTACACTAAATCACGTGCCAATGTGTATAGTTAATAATGTAAATACGTGTTTTATCACTGACCTACGATGTTGTGTTACATTTTTGTTTTTTCTATGATACACTTTCGCAAAATATATTGCCAAAAAAATATTTAAGAAGGATGACGCAATAATCAAACAAAAAAACTTGACACATCGAGGAAAATATGAACTTATAAGTTATCGAATATTCTATTAATGGTATTACAAGAAGTATTTACCGGACAAAGGCATAGAATGTTCATATAATGTGACAATGAACTTGTTAAAATTTTTGAAAAAAAACATAACGCGGACAGAATTTTAACGAATGTTTTAATGCAGTTGCAAAGAAGTATGTGTACTTCTGTATTGTCGATATCTATAATGTGGAACAGGATTTGATACTTTCCAAAATATAGTATTGTTCGAGACTGGTTTCTTAAAATAGCCAAGATGTGGGTAAACAAAATGGATGCATTTCACGAGAGATTTATTACACAGTTAAACGTGATTTGAATAAACTAAATAATCAAAGCAATGAGTGCATTTGTTGTTTTGGTAGAATGTTAAGCGAGAGACATTTTATGTTGATATTAACTGGAGTTTAAAAGGAATTTAGGTATCTGGAACAAGTCAACTACACATATTTTAAAGAACTCTTTTTAAAGCCTTAAAGGATTTTGAAAACATCAAAAATGCTGAACAGGATGCTCAACTGCTGACAACCAATCAATATGATAGGCAATCTCTTAAAACAAGTGTTTTAATTATAGAATCTATACATATTCCATATTCGTGGCGGACGTGTACATATATTTGTCCCCCGGTAGACGGGAGGTAAATATATGCTATTGAGTGCGGGAAGTAACGGGATAGAATCCAATAGTTGATAAATTTAAAAATCCAAATATTCTGGACTAAATGCCCAAGGCCTGAGCAATTAGCAACAAATTTTCAGTTTAAAAACTGTCAAAATATGTTTTTACATCGTTTAGATCTATATGGTACACTTTTGGAGGCGTTATGGTGTAGAAAAAATATATTATAATTTATATTGTTGAGTAGCTTTATATATTTTGTTATTATGTTTTTGAATCATATTATGTTATCAAGGTGAATGTCAAGGTGAATGAATTTAAGCGGATTTAGCAAGATTATGTCTCTTTGGTAGCGTAGTTAGTAGCGTGCGCGCCTAGCGATCGGGGGAATACGGGTTCGATTCCCCATCTGTCGAATTTTAATAATCCGAAAAATGCAAGACTGGACGCCCATTGGGTTGAGTAATTGTCCGACAAACAATTTTCGTGAAAAATAATCCGTTAAGACCTCTTCACATTGCGGAGTTCCATATACTCCTCTTTCGGAGTGGATATCTTCACACTTTGTAGATCCATATGCTCTATGTTGGGAACAAACATGGTGTATATAAAAAAATATGTAGAAAAGATTGTGTTTTCACTAAGGTTAAAGCAGAGGACAGAACGTGGAGCTGACAGAAAGGCATGCTGACCTTTCTGGACATCGGAAAAAACCTATATTAGGTTGTAACGGCAATGACAAGACTGTCTTTAAATAATCCAAAGTAAATCTATAATAACAAGGAAAGAAGAAGCAAAGAAATCTTATAATTTACAAAAACTTATGTATAGTCATGATTACAGATACATTGATGAGAAACGAACAACCACCTAATTGCAGAACTGATATATTAGACATAATCACTTTTAGCGGACTAGACTCTACATATAAACGAAATTAAAAAACGAAGTTAGGAAATGTAATTAGATAAATTAATTAATGGTGTGTTACATAAAATGATTTTATTATTTCAACATAATGAAGTAGTAATGGCAAAAAAACTTCAAAATAATGACGGGAAATCATTTTAAGTGGTATAATATGTAATGAACTGTGCCATGTTTTATGTAATACGTATGAGTACTTTTTCCTATACATTTTGATGTAGTAGTAGCAGAAGATGTCCAAGCCACAAATGAAAGCTTTTCATTTTATTTCATATTAAACATCAATACTTCAATATGACAAAGACACGCAATTACAAATATACACACAAAAGAAGTAATCACTGTTTTGCTAACCCAAATACTGACAATTTATAAAAAAAATAATATGTACGAAACGTCTATGTGGTTTGAACGTTTTCGGATTTGAAGTTTAAATATAAGCTTACTTAATTACGAATAAATTTTTGAGTATACCTATTTTATATTTTAATAATTATCATATTTATTTATATATATAATAATTATCACTTTCAAATATTTGTTCAATAAATGTCCGAGTTTATTGTTGTATCGTATTGTAACGATATATTGTTTTATTATAAACAAAAAATACACTAAATATTAATCTAAATTAATCCTTTAGGTAAGATAATATCCTAAATAAATCCAAGCACAAAACGATTAAAAATTTTATTACCAGAAGACTTCTAGCCTTCAAAACATACGTTTTTCAATAATCTAGTAATCAGGAAAGATGTAGTATGTGCCATGTAAGTATTTAATTTCATATTACAGTATTATACATCTTACTTTGTTTCTGAATATTTTCAACCGCGTTTTTCTCGTAATCGATACATTGTGGTTTGGAAGTCCTTCGCTTAACTACATCCAATTTAAGATACTTGTGTTATAATCAATCTCTACCGACAATATAATTTAACGAGGAAACTATTATTTCGGCGCGCAATTGTTACTATTTACTATATAAATTGACCAATAACTTACAAACCAAATACGGAGAGACCAAATACGGAGAGGCCAGATGACTGTTAAACCAAATCGTAACGCCTACTCGTTATTTTTATTGGACATTGAAAAGATCAAAAAATATATACAGCTTTGTAAAACTGCCATTTTCGGAAGTTGAACAAGATGATTTATTTATCAACACTTAGACTGCGGGCTATTTTTGGAAAATTCACAAAATACGCTTAACGTTTGTAAAAATTAACATGGTTTTTAAAAGAGTTAAAATGTTTCTACATTTCTTTGTTTATTGTATTCAATATTCTATGCAGAATCAATTTATTAACAATATCAGTATTATATTATCGTCACAGCTTATATATTCATCACTTAAACTAAGATATTGCTAGCTTGTAATGTTTAAGAAAAAGTATAATAGAATTGTAATCGGTATTAATGAACTCATTTTAAATTTACGAAAGTATTTAAAATGTTTTATCCGAACTAAAAAAAACTAAATTAGGACAATTTCGGTCGAAAAAATATATTCTAGGGTAGGATATCCCTAACATACTTGTAAATTGATACGATGAGTGACGAAATTTACGAAATATAGAGCGAGAAAATTTTCTGGTTTTCTTATAAAAATGTTGTAAAAGTCTTTAGACTATAGATGGCAGACAAAATATTTCATGTATGAAGCACGGAACGTTCCAAGCCCGGCAGATAGCCGCTAGAGAACATACTCACGTAATATTACGGGTCCCGCAGGCCAAGTGTTTTGATTTTGCGTGTTATCAGGTCATATTGACGATGGCAAGCCAGTGTGAAAAAAGCTTCCTTATATTGTGCTGCTTCAAACGTTTCAATAAGTTTTTGATGTTTTTTTATCTTCAGTTTTTGAACTGTTACCAATACTAATAAAAATTGTGCTTATTAGGCAGAGGCTACGATAGATGCCAAGGCGGCAGTAGAGCATCGGTAACAGAGATGAAAAATAGCTATAAATATGTGGGTGAGCAAGTGAGGAAGTTCGGCAGCGCGACAACACATTGTCGTCACAATAATTTTCTCACTCATCTATCTATAGCTATTTTGCATCTATGTTGCTGACGCTCTGCTGCCTGTAGCATTAGCCTTTTAAATACAATTGCTGCGATAATCAGGCTTCCGCCGTACTAATGTCTAATCTGTGCACTGCATAAGGGCGCCTGGATACAGTGGGCGCCTTTTATAAGAAAAAAAAATTCTCTACACGAAAAGATATTCGCATATTAAAACAAGTATACTATAAAAATATAGCGTACTTATATAAAGACCTAAAAAGTTTAAAATGTGCAAGTTATAAATTAGTGAACCGTTTGTTTATTTTTTTTTTGCACAAGGGCGCCTTCTACCTATGGTGCAGCACTGGCGACAATATTTTTAAATTATGGAAGAAATATTTGAACCGGTAAAAAAACGTTGATGGACGGACGTACAATGATGACCTCGGAATCTGTCCGACTGTCTCCATGAAGATATAAGAAAATATAATGTCGGAAGAACAATGAAACGAAAATAATGAACGACGGTTAGAAGGCCTGTCAACTAACTTAGATTTCAGGAAGAAGAAGAAGTAGCTAATTACGTAGCCTACTAAGTGAGGTAGCTTTCGATTTATTGTTTTTCGTACTATTTCAAAAAGGACACTCTTTAATGGTAACTAAACAAATACGCATTGGACAATTGCGCACAAATGCAGATTTGTCATGGAACCTTTTTAATGTACCAGTTAATTCCATGAAATTTTACGTAATTAAAACATAATCATAACGTAGGTTCTTGTAAAATGAAATTATACAATGCAAATGAGAAACAAGAAATTTATAATGCGATATACCTTTATTTATGCGTCAAACAAAAATGTATGTATTGCATTTTTTTATGTCATATACAGAATCTATATTAACATGCAATGAATCAATTATATTTAAATGGCCTCAAGACATCGTCACTATTTTACAATGAATTTATTACGAAATCAAAATTTACAATTAAAATAATATTACCGAATAATAATCTATGCAGACAAAAGATTGTGTAATACGAATTAAAATAATGGATAGTTAAAAAACATTTTCTTCAAATAAGATGTCTTGGTAATGTTGGTACCTATGAAATAAAAAATGGCGTGCGAAAATTGATAGCCAGTGGGTGCCTAGATCGGAAGTGGTGATAGCAAAAAAACTTTCGCATTCTAAATAATTACGATGCATGTGATGTAAACTCTTTGTATATGTTGCTGTAATAAGAATAATGGACCAGACTTTAATGGTTTATTATGTACATTTAATGATGTTAATATCATTTTTATTGCACAACAGGTAATGCAGTAAAAAAAAACTCTAGAGAATGGCGGATATTAAATTTGTTTTTTTTTGTCAATTTTTTCGTCGAAGACTGATGCGAATCTTTTTTAAGTGTGAACTGAGGTATTAATAATATAATGATATATTTGACCACGGATTTAGATACATTATTTTTATTCTCCTTATGCACCCGAAATATCTAAAAGTGAAGTAAATATCAGATTCTTAATAATCTATGACGAAATTAAGAACAGAAACATAGAAAGTTTGCTAGAAGTTGCATATTCAGAAATAGTTATGTTCTTTTGGTAATTGTATTTAGCAAAAATTTATGCTTTATTTTTTAACTTTAATTGTAACATTTTTTCAAAAAATTGTCTATGAATCACAATATGTACACGTAACATTATGACATTTAAAAAGGAAACAAAAAAAAACGTTTGACAGTGATTGGCTAAGAATTAATCAAGGGATATTTGAATTTGGAATTGGCTGTACTTGAAAATAAACTTATATTATGGTTGCGTTAGCCCATGTAAAATTTAAGATTCTTTTGTCTAAAAGGTAATATGGAATATGTATTTAGACAAAAGGTATTATAATGAAAACAATCTTATTCACAAAAATATTTCGTATTAAGTCTTCTTTTATTCAATGACATAAGACATTCCTATGAACCCACGCAAAACAGCTGTTAATTCAAGGACATTTTGGCCAAATTTTTTTTTGTCAAAAGATGGTTACTATCAAAGGAAGAACACAATGAGTGGACTTAAAAAAAACTTATATTAATTGGAAAAGTGAATTATTATATTCTATTGAATTAAACTATCACTATCAATTGGTAATAAATAACATTTATAATATTAATAAAAGTCATTGGTATAATCAAACATTTGAAAAAAATTTATTTACTAATATTTTTTTACTGTGATGGTTCTCTTATTGCCTTCCATAATGAAGTTTTACAACTGTACTATTATAAAAACTGAACTTGATGATATTAGAAAGAACCTGGTACTTCTGATACTATGACACTTCAAAGCTCTTCATCAAAAATTTTAATCCCCTAATAGCGAAAGATCCTGTAAAGTGAGCTGACAACATATTACAAAGTACAAATTAGAGTGTAAAAACTGATTATTTTGATATGATAAACACATCTTGAATGATTTGTTCATGAGTTGCTTACGAACAACATACTTTTGATATATTTGAATAGAAAAGAGCAGAGTTATATATTTTGCAGTGTAGGTTTAAATCCGAACGAAATTGTCAAATTTTCTTGGGAGGTGTTTCCTATTTTTAAATTGTCAAATTAATACGGGAGATGCATATAGCATGATGCAACAAGATGGTATTATTAAGTGGGGACTCATCAACTTTGCATTTTCAGCCACCGATATATCGAGCTCTCAAGCATCCATGAATTATCTCCATGCAGTGCTGTTTGATATAATTATAGAAATATTGTTTAATGTACAATTACTAGGTTTTGCCACTAAACAAGCAATCATTATAATAACCACAGCACCCACATTAAATATCAACCCACGTATCCACTCAAATTCAATATCATTCATTACATATCAGAGAAAAAAAACCAAGCATTGAACTTTTCAAGGCAACCTTTCAATCATATTGTTTGTATGTGTGTAAACAAAAGCAAACATGATTGATTTAATATTAACACATAGCTTACGGGTATGTTTTTTAAAAAATGTGACACACATGTATTAAATCACAAACTCCAAAATATGCAGCGCATATCAATAAAGCCAAACGTGTGATTTTTATAAAACAAGTTGAATGTTATCGACGAGCACAAAAATGTGCACACCGCCGCAACATACGGTTTCTGACACGCACAAATTTGTGCGCCCCGTAAGCCATGTGTTAAGTATGTTCCCATTATTCATCATATAAGTTGAATCATTTCACAAATGGACTAACTTTTTATTTCATCTAGAAATCAATTAGTAACTAAAAATAAAAATACATTACTACAGTTCAATTAAGTATACGCCTACTAAGTTTTACCGTTTTTCATGTTTTTATCTAATATACTAAATAGATTATTGTCATCAATGACACCAATTAACTCATCACTCTCCAAGAGTAATATCACTGTTCACATATTATATCATTCTTAAGTCTTATGTTATTAGCTTTATAAAGGACAATTCCCGCAACCTGATCACAATATTTTGAAATGAAAAATACACCAAATCAGATATAAAATCCTACCTTGGGTCGGTTTCCATTGGCGATGACATTTTGTTGTATGAGGGCAGAGGGAGTTTGAGGGTTGACTTGCTGTACAGGTCGCGGTGGTCGTACTGTCTCACGCTGTAAGACTTGTCTGCGAGCTCCCAACATCAGCCAAACATCATCCACCCTTTGTACCACCTAAATATTACAAATCGTTTAATTTCATTTTTTCTTTTTTTTTCAATTCTTTTTTAAAGAGAAAATCTTTTTATATAACAATTTTCAGTAGCTTGTGTCAGCTGATTGTTTATATATTATTATATCATCATTACATATAAATTAATTACTAATACAAACTTACTTGTGTCACTAAAGCTTTTGTTTCGGGCGTAGTAGATAAAAGTAAAGCTTCCCGGAATTCTTTTGGTGCAGTTAAACCGAAGTTGTGAGCAGCCAACACGAAAGCTTCCAAGTTTGCCAGTTCTGCAGCAGCTGAAGAAGATGGAGTTCCATTTACGGCAAGCATTTCAACACCGGCAGCACACCATTGGTTTGCCTGTAATCACAAAAAAAAATTACATTTCACCTTCTTGGGAAAGATTAACAGAAGTATAAAAATAACAACTTAATTAAAATTTTAATTATTTCAATACCTTATCAATTCTGTCCATTAACTCCCTCGCTTTTTTTAATAATATATGTCGTTTTTGTAATTTCTCCAGTAAGAGTAAGTTGGTCCTTTTAATTTCTTCACATTTTGATTGTATGCTATCAACTGCACTAAGTGGGTTTAACATTAATCGCTCTCCTAAAATTACAAAATATATCTTTTACAAATGTCATTTATCATATAAATAGTTAATATCAAAGCAAATAAAATTATTGATTGTAAATGGGTATCATCTAAAAATACTACTACTTACCAACTTGTACAAGTTCTTCAGCGCGACAGAGATCATTATTACACATTTTTTCAAATGCATTTGTTTCTTTGATGAGGGCATCAACTCTTGGAGCAGTTTCTCCCACTTCAGTCATATCACAGGCTGTTTTCATATGGCCATCAAGCACAGCCTAAAAAAATTGTTTGTAGATGTTAAGATAATAAGATATTGTATTCAAAACAAGGCTTTGTTGGATGACTTGGAATTGCGCAAATTTTAAAGAATATTTTAAATGAGCGACTTCCAAAAAAAATATTAGGTTGATCCTTATGGCATTCAAAAATATTTTATTCATTGATATTAAGTATTATTTGAAACATAATTTATTTTTAAATTATGCACATATTAGCCATAAAATACATTATAACAACATGTTCTAAATTCAAAAAAAAAACTGACAAAAATAATTATTCTTGTAAGTGAAAGTAGGTGAAGATAAAAGTCTAAATATATTTATCACTAATCATGGTTTTAGATATGGTTTGTAATTACAAAAAGTGCAGAAAATCTTTGACTGACACAGCATGGGTGACAAGCTGTTCTCATGCATTTTGTACAGAGCACGGTGATAGTGAGTTTGCAAAAAGAGAAGTTGTATTTTGTCCCGCATGCCAATCACAATTAAATGACAAGTTTGATGTTGTTCAAGCTGATTTAAGCCCCCCAGAAACATTTAAATCTATAGTGTTAGCTGGAATGAAGCCGGATGTAATCATGGATATAGCAATGAGAGCTATGTCATTTTGGTCATATCAAATGGAGGAAGAAACAAGATATCATGAAAATATTGCAAAACATTCCCGAGAAAGGACAAAAGCTTTGGAAGAATTTCACAACATGAACTTGCAGAGAATCAAAGCAGATATAATAAACAATAAAAACAAAATTGAGACTTTGCAAGCAGAATGTGATAAGCATAAAAGACAATCTGAAGACTATGCGGCAAAATTGGAAGACAGAAATCGAAAAATTCAGAGACTTCACTATCAGTTGGAGAATCAAAGAAGACACTCGATTCATGTAAATCATATCGACGACAGCTCAAACAATGTCAGCCGAAATCTGGGCAACATTGTGACCAATCGCTACGATCCAACTCCAGGACAATTTACATTTCAACCGCACATGGTGAAAAACAACAACAACTGCCAACAGAAAGATATTTCAAATTTTACACCGGTAGCTAATAATAAAGAAAACTTTCGATTTCAGCCTGTAACACCATTTGGACGATTACGAAATATACAATCGTGAAGTTAACACATTGAACGAATTCAAAATTTCAATCATACCAACACAAATATAAGCCCACACTTTATATTTGTAAGGATATAAAACTATCATTTTCAGTACTTAACCTATACATAGAGAAAATTTATGGCATGTTTCAAAATAAACCTCAAATGGTGCTGATTACACATGGTTTACGGGGCGCACAAATTTGAGCATTTCAGAAACCGTCTGTTGCGGCGGTGTTCACATTTTTGTGCTCGTCGGTAACATTCAACTTGTTTTATAAAAATCACACTTTTGGCTTTATTGATACGTGCTGCGTATTTTGGAGTTTGTGGACAAACTTTAGGATGATTAATCAATGCGTTCCAATTTCATACAATTAAATTAAAAATTAAATTAAAATTGAAAAACATACCCCGTAAACAATGTGTTAAGATAAAATTCAAGAATCTTTACTGTATGGTGATATTGTAATTGTAAGATAAAGAAGTTCAGACGCCTTCATCCATCAGCATAATATAATAGAAATACGAACAGTTTGAAATACTTTTCCATCGTAATGTGGATTTAATTTAGACACTTATGCCAAGAATTTTAGCTAAAATTTAAATGGAAATGGATGCCTTATAATCATATAACTAGACTACAGTATTAAACATTGTGGGAGTGTTGTAAGCTGTAATATTATTTTACCTGCATCTCTTTGAAATCCAAGAGGAATGTGCGGAAAGACAGCCAGTGATTTAATTTAGATGAATGTCTTTGCCAGAATTCATCAAATTGCCTCTCAGTCTCCTCTAATTGTACCAATAATCTGGAAATAAGATGATTTAATCACTTTTTTATTTAAGAAGTATTGTAAATCCATTTTGAATAAGGTCATTAAAATAAGAAAGATAAGAAGGACCATAATATTTGGCTGCATAACGATGTTTGTATATGAAAATTTGCGAACTTGCTTCCATTGCAATATACAATGTTATGTTAAATTTATAATTATACAACATAATTTGCAGTTTGAAAAGTGTTAATGTTTATTACTTGGGGTTAAAATTTTGATGTCTATTGTAATATAGATTCAGTGGCGTAGCAACCGAGGAGCAGTTGGAGCCAACTGCTCCAGGCGCACATATTATAATGGCGAAAAATTAGAAAGGATGAAATAAAATATGTATGTATGTGGAAACTAAAAATGCATAAGAACATTTTATAAAAGAAATATGCAGCAAATATTAGTAGATACTCAATAGTTAAAGATAATTTATTTTATTAAATTATATTTATTAAATTTAATATCTTAACGTTAAAATATCTTGAATTTCAAATGAATTGTTATTGAATAATTAATATATTTGAGTGATGGTGCTTAATGGAAATTGATTCTAAATTCTAAGTTATTTAAAACTGGTAAACTTCCATATGCGAGATCACTGTTAGCAACCCGGGTTTCGTCTTTCGGCATCTTCAGGCTACATTATATGTGGGCGGTGAGCG